>KN886045.1:121502-151008 GCA_000934455.1 Apostichopus parvimensis
CAAAGACATTTATCCCCCAAAAGGGTTATAGAATCCTTTTTAACTTTTACGGTTTCCACATTTCCATCATTACCTAGATGAAGTCTGCAATAATTGAAACAAACAGCAAATATTTACCATTTAATAAATATACAGATGTACACAAGATACATCCCTACATAGCTAATTTGGCACCCACCTGTTGTAGCTAGTATCATTTAAGTCTACAATTTAAACAATTTTCAGAGAGGAGGACCGGGTTATCATACCCTAAACTCCACTAGAATGCTTTGTCCTATTTTGTAATGTCAGCAATAATAACTATTTTGTACCCCTTCAAATGGTGCCCACCCGCCACCACCCCCTCCCCATGCACCTTTGAGCTGGATCTGCCAATGTTGAAGATTGATTCCACTGGCCCAGCTAAGCAACAGCCTATACTAACTAGTAGTACTATAAGTACTAGTTTGAATATCCTTCTTTATTGAGCTTCATCATTATGCCTTGGCTATTATCATGTGAAAAACAAGTATTCATGGTTTGTACGTATACTCCTTGTCACATATGAATTATGATTTACTTTGTATGATAGTTATTATTTAAGCTTGTGGCCTAAACTTACATTTAAGTATAAGGCCTAGATGTTAGGGTATACAGCAGCTCAGCAAATTGTTCAGCTTTATCCTTAATTTTCATAATGATAAATATCTGTAAACATATCACTAAAGCTCTGAAGTCTGAAGCAACTCGGAATGAAAACATGGTCATGCATGATGCACCACTCAGTGTGTATCAATACTGTTGACACCATGGAGTAAACCTGGAGGTTTCATCACACAGTAAATCCGCGTACCAGTCATAGAGGGTCATGTACTGTAATGTGTTGCAGGGTGGTACTGATAATCTGATATACTGCATTAATCTCCACATTACCCATTGTGATTTACTAAGTAGTACAGTAAAATGTATATATGTGGGCAGCAGACAACACACAGTTACCGAGCAATGTATGTACCTTAACATTATAGTTATAAATAGTTCTTGACCAACATTGACAGCTTAGACCACCAGACACGTTCCACAGGCCTACTACTTAGCTAACATCTGCCCAAAGTACTGGTAGCTTTTCTTGACAACCATCAAGTTCCCATCAACAGTTAAACTGCTCTGATATAGGGTGTTATATATGCATATATATATACATATAGAGCGGCAGACGACACTGAACGGTGTTCAGTTTATGAAAGTGACGTTGAGATACTGTGCTGTAGACCGATGTGATAGAAACATGAGCTACTGTGCTACAAAACTCGTCTAGGCCTATTCCAATTGTGTGTAATTAACTTACAATTCTCAAAATGATATTGGGAAATATCAAATTGGTACTGCCATGGAAGCTGGAACACATCACATGGCAGTCCATGCATGGTACCCACGTGCTTTCTATGGTTGTGACAAATAGCTTGATTCAAGCTATAGCAGAAAATTACAGCATTACATTCTAATGTACTGTATACTGTGATGCCATCCTGATACATGCTATGTCAGAAAAAAAGTCACTAAACGTTTTTTTTACTTGTTTCGGACATCACTAGTGTTTCGGACATCACACACATGGACGGAAAAATTGAAACGGTTATAAAATCAAAACGGATGAGTGGAAATGTGTCATGTACATACTGTTTTTGAGGGAGTACTTATGCTTTAATTAGAGTAATAAAACAGTCTTGTGGGTTTTAACCTACTTCGGATATTAGTTGCTTCATGATGTTTCGGACATCACCAAAATGTGGACGGAAACATTTTGCATGTTGTTTAACTTTATCGTGTAGTAAAATGTGGCTGAATGGACATGCATCTGATATATATTTTATTTGATACAACTATGACAGTATTGAAAAAGCACACCACTTTCAACATTTGTTATTTAACCCCAAACTATGCCACTCACAAATTGGTGTATAAATGTGGACGGAAAAAGTGATGTCCGAAACACTGGTCCGGTTTCGCAATAATTCATCGATGAAATTTTCTGAAATTTTTCTGAGAGGGAACCTATAGCCACAAAGTTCCATCATGACAAAATTTGGAGTAATCCACTTTTGGAGTTGAGAATAGCTCAAAGTACAAATAGTGCAGTTTGAAAATGGCAACATTTTCCGTCCACATTTCGGCACCTCTGGGAGTATAGCATACCATATGCATATCTCAGGAAATTGTCTATGCTATGGTAGGTACAGCTAGGTGGACTCTCTCCATGGGGATCATATTTGTATCTCTAGAATCTCTAATTATTTTGTCACAATGCTCCAAATGCCATTTAAGCTTATTTGGGCGCTTTGACGTGAACAGACCCATTAGCTATTTGACAAATGTGAAAAATTTCGACTGCTTGAGTTTTTTCTATGTGGAGCCATTTTTTATATTGCCAAGAGATCTTGTACACTCTCCAAAATATATATTACATTTTATATTCTCATAAGTCATTCACAATATTAGTTTTGATTTGGACTACATAAAAATAAAGAAAATATGAGAATCATAGCTAGCTTTTTCACACCAGATGTAGATATTATTTTTTACCTGCTGATAAAAGAGAGCAGTTTCATAACTAATAGGCAGTATTGCATTAAGCTGGTTCTCACTTATTTCAATATCACATCATGTTGGTTCTCTCTTAGTTCCTGAAATGTTATTTCATTTCACAAATATCTATCGGAAATACACATATAATGTTAGAGGGTTGACACTTCAGATTGTCTACCTTGAATATTATTCCGTTAGAAGTATATAATTTTGTCATCAAAACCATGCACCATGGAATTGTTACATTTCTGGTTTGAAATAGGTGTGATTCATATTGTATGGTCACACATTTGCAGGCAACATTAATTTTAGCCAATCGTAGTATATGCAATGCCAGGAATGAAAAGTGACATTGTTTCTTTGTATGTGCCTGAACATTTCATGCATTCAATGAATGTGAATTTTCTGTTTCCTGAACACTGACACTCTATTAAATAATTATTGTAATGTTCGCAGATGAGGCTTTATGTGAGTATTTTTCACATTTGTCAAATAGCTATGGAAAATATAAACGTATTTCGATGATTACAAATTTGACTGCTTGAGTGTTTTTTTATATGTTGAACCATTTATATATGGCCAAGGGGTCCTCTACACTCTCCAAAATTATATCTTACGTTTTATATTCGCACTAGCCATTCACATCATGAGCTTTGATTTAGACTACATAAAAATAAAGCAAATATGAGAATCATAGCTAGCTTTTTCACTCCAGATGTAGATATTATTTTTTACCTACTGATAAAAGAGAGCAGTTAAATAACTAATAGGCAGTATTGCATTATGTTGGTTTACACTGATTTGAATATCATATTATGTTGGTTCTCACTAATATCCTGAAATGTTATTACATTTCACAAATATCTATCGGAAATACACATATAATGTTAGAGGGTTGACACTTCAGATTGTCTACCTTGAATGTTATTCCCGATAGAAGTATATAATTTTGTCATCAAAACCATGCACCATGGAATTGTTAAATTTCTGGTTTGATATAGGTGTGATTCAGATTGTATGGTCACACATTTGCAGACAACATTCATGTAAGCCAATCGTGGTTTATGGAATGCCAGGAAAAAAAAGTGACATTGTTTTTCTTTGTATGTGCTTGAAATATTTCATGCATTCAATGAATGTGAATTTTCTGTTCCCTGAACACTAACACTCTATTATTTAATTATGTTCATGTTCATCGGCAGATGGCCGTTCATGTGAGTATTTTTCACATTTGTCTCAAATTTGTTCACACTGACAACTAAATAATTAAACAGGCATATTTTCCACATCTATGTGATGAATGTGCTAACATTGTGGTAACAAATTTGACTGCTTGAGTGTTTTTTTTTTTATGTTGAACCATTTTCTGCATGGCCAAGGGACCTGTACACTCTCCAAAATTATACCCAACACTTTATATTCTCATTAGCTATTCACAATATGAGTTTTGATTGACACTACATAACAATAAAGAAAATATGAGAATCTAAGCTAGCTTTTTCACATCAGATGTATTTTTTTTTACCTGCTGATAAAAGAGAGAAGTTTAATAACTAATAGGCAGTATTGCATTAAGCTGGTGCTCACTAATTTCAATATCACATCGTGTTGGTTCTCACTTAGTTCCTGAAATGTTATTATATTTCACAAATATCTATCGGAAATACAATTGTATAATGTTTTACACGGTTGACACTTTAGATTATCTGACTTGAATAATATTCCCGATAGAAGTATATAATTTTGTCATCAAAACCATGCACCATGGAATTGTTACATTTCTGGTTTGAAGTATGTGTGATTCAGATTGTATAGTCACACCTTTGAAGGCAACATTACTGTAAGCCAATCGAAGTATATCAATGCCAGGGAAGAAAAGTGACATTGTTTCTTTGTTTGTGCCTGAAATATTTCATGCATTCAATGAATGTGAATTTTCTGTTCCCTGAACACTGACACTCTATTAATTAATCATGTTCGTGCTAATTGGCAGCCGGCCTTTTTAATTTTCGTATTTTTGAAAAATAGAAAATATAAACGTATTAGCTATTTGACAAATGTGAAACATACGAAAATTAAAAATTCGACTGCTTGAGTTTTTTCTATGTGGAACCATTTTCTATATTGCCAAGGGATCCTGTACACTCTCCAAAATTATATCTTACATTTTATATTCTCATAAGTCATTCACAATATCAGTTTTGATTTAGACTACATAAAAATAAAGAAAATATGAGAACCATAGCTAGCTTTTCACACCAGATGTAGATATTATTTTTTACCTGCTGATAAAAGAGAGCAGTTTCATAACTAATAGGCAGTATTGCATTAAGCTGGTGCTCACTAATTTCAATATCACATCATGTTGGTTCTCACTTAGTCCTTTAAATGTTATTACATTTCACAAATATCTATCGGAAATATACATGAATAATGTTACACGGTTGACACTTCAGATTGTCTACATTGAATAATAATCCCGATAGAAGTATAAAATTTGGTCATCAAAACCATGCACCATGGAATTGTTACATTTCTGGTTTGAAATAGGTGTGATTCATATTGTATAGTCACACATTTGCAGGCAACATTAATTTAAGCCAATCGTAGTATATGCAATGCCAGGAATGAAAAGTGACATTGAATTGTTTGTATGTGCCTGAAACATTTCATGCATTCAATGAATGTGTATTCCTTTTTCCTGATCACTGACACTCTATTAATAAATTATGTTCATGTTCATCGGCAGCTTCCAAGTCAGGTGAGTATTTTTCACATTTGTCAAATAGCTATGGAAAATATACACGTATAAAGATGATTGCAAATTTGACTGTTTGAGTAGTTTTCATGTTGAACCATTTTCTATATGGCCAAGGGGACCTGTAAACTCTCCAAAATGATATCTTACGTTTTATATTCGCACTAGCCAATATGAGAATCATAGCTAGCTTTTCCACACCAGATGTAGTTATTAGTTGTTACCTGCTGATACAAGAGAAGTACAATAACTAATAGGCAGTATTGCATATAATTTTGCCATCAAAACCATGCACCATGGAATTGTTTCATTTCTGGTTTGAAATAGGTGTTTCATATTGTATGGTCCCACATTTGCAGGCTACATTACTGTAAGCCAATCGAAGTATATCAATGCCAGGAAAGAAACGTGACATTGTTTCTTTGTTTGTGCCTGGAATATTTCATGCATTCAATGAATGCGACTTTTCTGTTTCCTGAACACTGACACTCTATTAATTAATTATGTTCATGTTCATCGGCAGATGAAGAGTCAGGTGAGTATTTTTCACATTTGTCAAATAGCTATGGAAAATATACAGGTAGTTAGATGATTGAACATTTGACTGCGGAATTTTTTTTTATGTTGATCCATTTTCTATATGGCCATGGGGACCTGTACACTCTCCAAAATTACATCTTACATTTTATATTCTCATTAGCCATGTACAATGTGAGTTTAGATTTACATACAAATAAGTAAAATATGAGAATCAAAGCTAGCTTTTTCACATCAGATGTATTTTTTTTTTACCTGCTGATAAAAGAGAGCAGTCCAATAACTAATAGTCAGTATTGCATTATGTTGGTTCTCACTAATTTCAATATCATATCATATTGGTTCTCACTAATATCCTGAAATGTTATTACATTTGACTAATATTAATATACATATATAATGTTACGCGGTTGACACTTCAGATTGTCTACCTTGAATAATATCATCAAAACCATGCACCATGAAAGTTTTACCTAATAATCTGAAATAGTTATCGTTCACACTGTACGCTCTATTCATCAATTATGTTTAAGTATATTGTTAGCTCACATGCAAGAAGCAGGTAAATATTATCTCTCTTGTGAAATGAGAGTATAGTTTACTGCAATATCAACTAATTCAAGCGGTAAAATATAACATTCACATAACAATTGATAAGATAATCAAAGCTAACCTTTTTTCACATTAGATGTGATTATTCATTTTAACCTTCTAGTATTAGTTCTAATATTTATGGCTTTCTGAATAACATTGGCAGATGCCTATCCATTTATTTAGCTTTACGTGTAATGGCAAACCGTCCTGAAGTTTTATCTCATTTATAATTGATAAGGTAATCGCTAGTCTTATGATATTGGGTTATTAAGTGTTTATTAAGATCATTTAAATTCTGATTACTGCAGATTTACAGTATCACATGAGGTCGTTTTAAATTAACTCTCTGAAAATGTGATCATATATAACAGGTTCTCTCTAAAATATATGAATTTTTAATTTACTCAATTGCATGTCGCCACTGCCGATAGTATACCTTGAATAACTTAACCAAACACTTGCAATGACCTGCAACTCTTTACATTTTCACAGTACTACAAGTATAATCTTAGTAGTTGCCGTTACTCTCTACCTCTTACCAATAAATTCTTTGATGAATTGGTTTATGTTTGGATTATATCTCCTGTTCATTTCACAGCACAGTTAATGAGTAATGAAACTATTAAGAAGGAGGAAACAGTTGTTGTATTCCTTCACAGACGTAGAAAGGATCTATGGGATGTTGATAGTTTGTGTCTGTGTATGTCTGTGTATGTTTGTATGAAGGTGACATGCTTAAATATTAAATATGATGTCTCAAAATGTACACAATGGGTTTACTTCATCAATTTATAAATTAAGAAACCTATTTAATTTTTTTCACTGTATTTATTTACAATACCGTAACACATAATACAAAAGAATCAGCAAAAAGACTTACATAAGAAGCTTACATAAAGAAATCAGAAAAGTCGTTAAGGTTACACAAATTGTTGTTTTGCTTAGATATAAAATAGTGAAGGTCAAGTCGAAAGCGAAACTTAAAATAAAATTATTGCACATCTGGTATTTTGTTATTCAACCTACAAGTATAAATATACTTTTTAGCATGCAAAATTAAAAAGTTCACAGGATTACCCATATCACCAAAATCACCAAAACAAATATTGGTCAAATAAATGTATAATTAACTTTAATGCAACTTGTATTCACTGCCTCCCAGAATCGCTCAACGTGACTACAATTATAAAACAAATGTATTAGTGTGTCATCGGCATTCTTGCAAAATGAACAAAGTGGAGAATTGACCATTTTCATTTTATAAAGCTAGCTATTTATGCCTAAAATACCATGTAGAAAACGCAATTGGAAATGTGATACTTTGGGGTCATTCACAGCCGTATAAGGAAGCCTAAAAATCTTAGTCCAATCTATTTCCACTGGAAAATTCATAGCTTGCCACTTCATAATAGACGACGGGGCGTGCAGAGACCGGTAATTAGCTTATTATATACATTTATTTTATTTTATGTGTGCTCATGCACTTATTAAAGTTATTTTTACTCATTTGGAGCAAAACAGAATCATGATACCCCCTCCAATAACTAGGAATGACGTGAATAATCCCAAAGTATGAAGTAAAAGGAAAATTTCTAATATATACTTTCGCTTAAAACGTGTTATATGGAATTACCTAGCCATCATTTTTAATGAAATCTTTCACATGAATTGTTCTGTGGTTTAAAAGATTATAATAAAAATCACTTTATTGTTAACCAATATATGACTGTTGTTTAAAATGATTTCATTACTGTAATTACTGTTTGGATGATAACAATTAAACTCAGCCCAAGCCTCACACACTTCTCTGCAAAAAATATTAGAAATACAAGAAACTGCCTCTTTATTGAAATTACATTTAAAAAGAAAAGCACCACCGAACTGTTTTAGGTACAAATCAAAAAATATTTCCCAGTTTCCTCTCTGAGGGGCTAAATACCGTTTTACACAGATACAGTTTAGACTTTTGATGAAAAATTCAATATCTGTCATATCAAAGCCACCATTAACTTTCTTATTAATAAGGGTGCTCCGTTTAATCTTATAAGGTTTATCGTTCCAAATAAAATTATACAAAATTATATTAACCTCTTTAATGAAACTAAGAGGAGGATTTGGTAGAACACTAAAAAGAAAAACAAGTTGCGAAATGGCCAAACACTTAGTAACAGTTATTTTACCAGTTGGTGTTAAGTCACGTTTTGACCACATCCCAAGTAACTTTTTGAGCCTCGATAATTTGGGAAGATAATTCAACGAAAAGAAATCTTTATTCTTTGTAGTAAATGTGACACCAAGATATTTCACGAGACCAAGATTAACATTAAAACCATACTCATGAAAATACCAGGGAACCCTTAAAATCATAGCACCCAATGGATTAAAGAATGATTGCTGAAATTAACTTTTAAACCCGAAGCGGCAGAACAAGTATTAAGAATGTTTACAACCTCTACAAGACAAGCGCGTGAACCATCTAAAAATAAAACAGTATCATCGGCTTATTGTGAAATTCTAATTTCAGAGTTATTAATAGATATGCCCTTGATACGATAGATTAATCTAACCATGAAGGTGAGAAATTCTGAACATAAAATAAAGAGGTAAGGACTGAGTGGACAACCCTGTCTTATACCTCGAGAAATACTAAAATACTGAGAGAGATGACCATTGTTAATAACACAAGATGTGACGTTCCCATAATAAGTTTTAACCCACCTAATAAAATTTGGACCAAAATTGAAGAATTTTAAACTGTGATAAAGAAACTCCCAGTCCAAACAATCAAAAGCCTTTTCAAAATCTAGAAAAGAAGAGTATCTGAAATATTGTTGGAATTACAATGATCAATGAGGTCTAAAACTAGTCTAATGTTCTCACCAATGAAACGTCCCTTTAAGAATCCAGTTTTCTCATCACTAATAATGTACTTTAAAACACGCTTAAAACGGGTTGCCAGGCATTTGGCACCAATCTTGTAGTCAGTATTTAAAATTGCTATAGGCCTCTAATTTTTCAAAAATTTTAATCTTTTGAAGGTTTTGGAATCAAAGAGATTATTGCCCTGCCCTGTTTATCGGCTAAGTGTGTAAAACTGAAAGCAAAATTAAGAGAATTAACTACAAAGTCACCTAAAATATCCCAAAAATGTACATAAAATTCAACTGATAATCCATCAGAACCAGGGGTTTTATTCTTTTGCATGGACCCAATAGCCTCTTTGCATTCATTGATGGTAAAAAGACCCTCGCACGAATAACTCTGATCATCGGTAAGACTGTTGTGATCAATACAAACATCATCAAAAAACGAGACAGGAGAAATATTAGGACATACTTAGTATAAAGTTTACGATAAAAACTTACAGCTTCACTTAAAATATCCTGACAATTTGAAACAATACGACCATCTTCATTGCGAAGCTGTAATATGTTATTATTTACCTTGTTGTATCATTCAAGATTAAAAAAATACTGTAATTTTTTCTCCCCATATTCACACCATCCAGCCCTAGAACGAATAACCATGCCCTAAAATTTATAATCATATAACATATCTTAATTGTTTCGCAGATCTGCTAGAGTGCTATTTAAACGTTCAGATGGGCAGATAGTGATTAAACTTTCCAAACTGGCAATCTCGTTTACTAGATAGTATTCATACCTGTTACGCTCTTTCGCACAAATGGAAGAATAATGCATACTAAAAGAACGGATGTTCACCTTAACAGCTTCCCAGAGAAGGGAATCATTGAAATAGTAATCACACAAAGCAGTTCTGTTCATAATATCGATAATAGAATCAAAATAGAACAAATCTTCTTAAAGTAAAACATTTAACTTCCAGTAGCCACGGCCCCTTGGCTCGATCTTACAGTTAATAGTAAGAGTAACGCTAAAATGGTCGGACCTAAAAATAGAAACAATGTCAGCTGCATTCACAGTTTGAACAATGTGTCTAGAACACCAACAGAAATCAAGTCGACAGTGAATAGAATTATCAACAGAAGAATGACAGCTGAAAAGCCGGGCGTTAGGATTACGATCACGCCAAACATCAACAAGATCATGGTTTTCTGCTATCTGAAGCATAATTTGGCGGGCATTAAAATTAGTTCTTTGCAACCCTCCAAATTAATCATGAGTTAAATTACCTACAAAATTAAAATCACCCCCCCAAATAATCGATGTACAATCAAATGCTGTCAAATGTTGTGCAATATAACCAAAGAAAAGTGGCGGGCATTAAAATTAGTTCTTTGCAACCCTCCAAATTAATCATGAGTTAAATTACCTACAAAATTAAAATCACCCCCCCCCCCAAATAATCGATGTACAATTAAATGCTGTCAAACGTTGTGCAATATTACTAAAGAAAAATGGGTCATCCTTGTTTGGACCTATTTAATTAAAGTTGCAAAGGGCTCAAGTCAAGTAGTGTAGATATGTCTTTTGAAAAAGGTACTTAAATTAAAATGACAATCATCCATTTGTCAACATTGACATTTGATAACATATTTCGTATATTTGCCAAGTAGTTTGCATCACGCACATAGTATATTAAAGCTGGGTGTTCCCATCTGCTTAATTTGACCTCAATGTTGGAGGTTTCAATAGAGCAGGTTTAAATTTAGAACCAACTCATATATTATTGTTCATGAAGCAAAATGTTTGCTTGTAGAAACTTACTTCAAAACAGGTTACAAGGGAGAAGTTTCAATTGTTTTTTATGAATGGATGTATTGTAACAGATGTGAAATGAATGTAAAAAGTAAATATAAAGTCATGTCAATATTCCAAAACTTCCGGAGATAGAGTTATACTTCACTATATGTCATATCTTTTGCGTTATGTTGCCTTTAATGAACAATATGTTTCTTTGATTTCATGACAGTTGACGACATTCACCCCATCGTACGAAAGTTGAAGGGTAATTTCAGTTCTAAATTGGCAAGACTTAATGCATAAGAATGTCTTACTCCAAACGAAGCTGGTGATACGTCATGAGTATACATACGATGCATTATCCCTGTACTTCTCATAAAGGTTAAATTTCTATCAAGAACAAAGCTGTATTTGAAGTCTATATTGTCTTTCCTGTCATCCGCAAATGCATTCGTCTGATCATAAATTCAATCTGGTTTATGGCAGGTTTAGCCCAGAGATATACACATTATAAATGGATTAACATTTTATCATGTGGTTCGTTTATTTGCATCAAAGGTTGGCTGAACCCTAGTTTGTGTATACGTGTTTTGAAAAGAGAGACTTTTTTGAAACAGCAATCATTCATAATAGTGAATCTGATAATACACTTTAACATTTAATCATATATTTAGTAAATTCAACTTTTATCAAAGACAAGTTACATGGCAGCTTTCTTTACAATTTGTTACTTTTAAGTTCAATGAAATTCAGAGACTATTTGAAGCTTTTGCAAACGAGTATAGTGTCAGAAGTTGATGCATATATGTTAAGAAAGGAGCAATTGTTGAGAGTTGTAAAACAAACAATATATAATTGCAATTAACATTTAGGGAACCAAAGAAAGTTACATTATACAGGTTCATGCTTCCATGGTATGGCATTGATATTTTAATTCAGTAGTTGACCACATTTGTTTTATATTTCAGCAATGGATGTTTCATCTGAGTTCAAAGCGAAGATTTTTCGTGTCATCCCTCTGGTTTTGATGAGCAAGGGAGCTACACGGGATATTTCCTTCATTATCCTTGTATGTGAAGATGATGAAAGCTTATTCAATGTAAGATACAAAACAATGTTAGCTATTATCATGTTAGCAAATGCATTAGGTTCTTGATTGATTTGTTGCATGAAATTCAAAACAACTGAAACACCTGAACAATTTTAATTTAGAGACTTGGAACTTTGCTTGGTTTTTCCTGTTAAATCAGTCTTTTACATTAATTTGTGAAAATAATTAATATCATCACTGAATACTAGAATCCCATCATGCAGCTCATTACTCTACTTTTATTAAAGTTCCATTTGAAGTGTTAATAAAGAAATACACCCAGCAATTTAAAACAACTTAAACAAATGTTAGAGAAATGTATTTTTTTCAATTCAAGAACGATTTGGGACAACTTATGGAAGCAGAGTACCTTCCATTGGACACCTATGATACATTGCTGATAAATTGCTCAACACTCCCAGTTGAGGTTAGCTGTACTCTACAGACTATAGAAGCAGTAGTCATGCCTACTACGATAGAGCGGGTTAGTATACATACAGCTAGCTAGTATTCAGATATGGCTGGATGTGTTCAGGTTGTTTTGTGTCAGATTGCATTGTTAAATGTATGTGTACTATGTGTGTATTCTGGAATGCTGTAATATGTTATATTGCATAATTGAATATCATCATCTTATATGTCCTTGGGCTTATTAAGATGCTTCAAAATGGTTAATACCGGACAGCTGGTTATTTGGTATAGTATAATGCACTGACTGATGGTATAAATATTGGCAGTTACATAGTTATGGACGTACACTTCGGAGAGCTTAACAAGGTATGTAATCCAAGCCAAGAGTATTACTTTACTTTTATATGGCCCAGTCATGAACCTTACCTAGTACTATAATCATGACAAACACCATCTGCCCGACTTTCTTTGTTGCCGAGTAACAATCTAAACATAACCGGTAATAGACGTATGCAGGGAAACTGATTTTTTTTTTTATACTTTTCAAAAACTTTGTTAAGATTGAGGTTTTGAAAACAAATCAAGTGCTTGTGCCTATTTAACAGGACTCTGAGCTTCCAAACACAAAAAAATAATAAATTTATATCATGTCTTCTAATTTGCTACCAAAATTGGGCATGTGGGCCAAATTTGAAAATTTGGTAGGAAGGTTGACCTTTTGGTGGAATTTCCCATATGCCATTATGCTTTAGATATTAAAGACATATGTGTATGCTAGTAAAATTAAGATGGAATGTTCAAATCATGGCGGCACATGATAATAATACTTTACTGCTGGAACTGTTCTGATATGCTGCAGGTATATTATGCAGATTATGAATTTGTGATATAATAATTAACGGAAATAATTAACTGTTATCAGTAATCTACTGATAACTTAAGACGGTGACAGAAATCGTCACGAATTTAATATCGAATTTAAGAATTACATCATTTTTATAAAGATAACCATTTTCTGTTGCCTCTTGGAGAATGAATTAATTTGGTAGCATATCTAGGTTTTACTTTTTTTCCAAAATAAAAAGTTATACTTATACCTTATTGGAAAAAAAGTCAACTAGTGCATGACTTGAGTAGCTCCTTAAAAACAGCTGCAAGGATATCATGTCACTCTACATTTTGTTCAAACAGATCAATGTTGCATCCCTGATTAAATCCAAATCTGCCAATCGTAGCTTTCGATTACCAAAAAGAGAGAAAGATGTAAGCAGTATTTATTTACTGGATATTCATCAGAAAAAAGGAAGGGAGTCGTTTGGAGTGTCATTTGCTCTGCAGATCAAGGTAGGTGTGGCTAACACGTCAGGATAGGTGTGACTTACACAACAGGAAAGCTATCACTTGACTGTATAGTACTGTTCATTGTTCTATATATTTAAATAGGAAAGATGCACAGGTCAAAATCTGAAAGGTTTGATTGCTTTTATTGTTTATATTATAAATTCATACATGTTATACATCGCATTCATGAACCCAATGGTTTTGGTAGTGGTGTAAACACAACAGCGGTCAAATTTTGAAATCATTTAAAACATGGTATCTATACAAACTAGAAATAATTGGATTATTTTGAGAAATAAATAAGAAATAAAGTACAATAAGAATAATTAAAACTCACATGTGGATGCGCATTTGAAGTAGATTAAAAGGTTTTTATTTTTGAAGGATCATTTGAAATCAACAGAGGTAAAGTGTGAAAACCTTGCAAAGATTATAGGAGAGAGCATTATGCATGGTATATATGTATCATATGATAATTGAAAGAACCATGTTGTTTGCTGGGTTTTAGATTTGGGTTTTTATCGGAATAAGCTGATTTTCATTATCATTCTGTACATGCCCCATATCTAGATTAATGACATAAATTGTTTTAGGTGGATCTCAAAATTCAGTTTAATGTTAAAACTTTGTAAATAATTAATATGACAACTTCAGGGAAACATGGATGGATCTTTATGATAGGCGGATATATCACATATGACGTAGTTGAATAATATACAATTTGTATGTTAAATGAAGTCAATATGCAAAATGGTAAACATTAAAAGAGGTAAGCCCTAGATGATCCCAGATGTTATTTGGCAGCCTCATTATAATGGAGGTCAACCGCAGCATCAAAGATCAGCAAGTCAAAATATCGAAACATTGTAAAAATTATATCTCCAGAAGAGAAGGTTGAACATGCATATATGTAGTATGTGCATTTTCAATATTGCATGTTAAGACTGCATTGTTTCTTATAATGAAGCTCAAACGTCAAGTGAGGCAGCAGTAGTCACAATTAGTACAGCTGTAAACATGCTGCTAGGGGAGGAGACATGGATTGTTCTTATACGTATGTGGTACTACCAAGAAATCATATAAAGACCTAAGCATGATGTGATGAATGCATCAGATTATATTGTTATGGATGTCAAAGGTTATGGGTCAGAAGCAGTCAATCTATGGCATTGTATTCAAAGAATGCCTTAGGAAGAGAATCTTTGATAGATCTCACTAATGATTAAGGGTGCACAAAATAGTTAAAAATGACTATTTAAGTAACAAAATATTCAACTATTTACAACCTGAAATTATAAAGACATATACAATTATGAGGACATATAAATCATAAGGACACAAAGAAGAGTAAATATTGAAAAATATTGAAAAACAAGAACCAATGATAGAATTTCCTGAAACATATCATTACAACATAATTGATTTATGAAAAACCAGGAATGAAATAGAAAGATACTTTTCATTTGAGATGTAATGAAAAACTAAGATAAACATGAACCATGGATGTGTAAATTTAGCATATGTGGTAGTAATGCAACCACCATATAGTAAAACTGTATGTTTCATAAGAAACAATACCCAAAGATAGTTCAATGGGACTAAAGGGAGACCGTCAAACCAGACATAATGTTCAATCATAGCTGTGGCTGGTTATTTTTCCATATTAAGTGGCAATATCAAAAAATCTTGATCAAAATGTAACGTACGTCAGATGGTCTGTGGGAACCAAAATGTTAAGCCATCTTGCACTCGTTGACGTTGATTCTTCTAATTCACACCCTTCACTCTTCCGTCATCAAATTGTTTGACATTATATCTTTGCTGAATACAGGATTTACTTTCTGTGGGATGTTAATTATATTTAATTTTCATAAATTTATAGGATATTAATGACCCCATCGAAGACCACACATCATTAGCAAACATTTTGTTAGAAAGAGACTGCGAGTCACCTATCAACCCAAGTAAGTAACAATGTTTTACAGATATTTATTATGTTTTGAATCTTTGGCCAGGAACCTTGATTCCACGTATATGCATTTTCTTGGCCCTTTTTGCTCCGAGTCAGAGCCTTGCCTTTTCTTTTCCTCTTTCCTTTGGCAATATCAAACCCAAACAACGACAGTGCCGCAAGAGACCCAATTCCTTTTTCTCTAACTCTCCAATTATTCTCCTCTTACTTTCTCCACCTATATCCTGTATCTCTCAATAAGTATCATCCCTCTCTACCTTCTTCTTCCTCAATTCCTTCTCCTTTCCCTTCCTCTTGCCCCGCTTACCATGAACCAATTTATTGACAACTAGGCCTAGGTGAACTGGATACTGTTTAGACAGGGTCCCTACTTGTACACGTCAGGCGCTTAGGACACAATTACTTGGTAGTTGTCCAACAATTTCCCTGGCAGAAGAATCAGCAGTTAAAACTTTTTCCTTGAGACTGGAATATATCTGAAACTCTGTGTAAATGTATACTTAAACATGTAACACTATATGAAGGAAGTTTCAACAAGGGAAGGAATTCCAAGGAATTTTTAGTAGAATACAGAGCTAAAAGAAATTTACCAATTGCTATAACTATTAAGATAATATTGTAAGGCAATTGCATCGCCAGTAACGTCTGAAACAGAAAAAGCTAATCCTACTCCTTTCCTCCCACAAGAGAACACAAAACAAAATACTATCCCTTATCAGTCTATAGGTCTAACTGGCTAGCTATACAATAAATATATTTATTAGATTTGATTACATAAAAATACAAGAAACTAATAGATGAGGTTGTGGAAAAATGCTGTATTATATAAGTGGGAATAGTCCTAAACCCACTACTACACTTTTATGCTGCTACTGATTTAACAAAGCATAAGAGCAGCCAGCTTTCTATACTTGAGTTAAAATATGCAGATGATATTAAATTCATACCACAGTTTGTTCAAAAGAAAGAAAATCGATTGCTTGTTGGCCAAACTAAACCGCATTCAGTCCGAAGCTAGTTGAATACGCTAGTTGAAGCGTAATATCATAATTTCACTGGAAAGTCTTACTCTTCTCTCTCTTTCTATTTTCCGAAAACCAGAAACAGACCCTGACATATGCTTTGTATTGCCATACATAAATGGCTTACAGAATCTTACGGATGATGTTGTAATAACAGTTTGGCTATGTTCTTTTGATGATGAGAGTAAAGCTTTAAAAGTAAGTCAATCCATTGTAATGTTGTATCATATTATGCAATAGAAACATTTTCTAAGGCAATTAGTGCCATACGTAGGGTGTCAAATAGTACAGATGCCTATAAGATGAAGAAGCTGCCGACTGGACTCCTAAAACATGTGGGCCTTAATGAGAATCTTGAATGATTAACCTTGAATTAATATTAATATTTTAACTCTGCAATGACGTCTGTGAACAAAACTTGCAGCGTTCAACCATTGGTATGATTTCTTTATGATCCACACGTTCGTCTTAAAAGAACCAATATTGGGAACATGAGTATCTAATAATGTGATTTTACTAGGTAGAGTAGGTACCAGTGCGCAAGTGCTATCCAATAGGTGATAGTAACGCTTGTCTATAATTTAATTACAGGAACTGGAACATGAGCAGTATCATGTTGGTCGCATTAAGCTTGATTCACCAAATACATTCATCATTTTGGACAAGGATAAACCAATAACTGTGGAAATAACTGGGTTGCAAGCAAAGAACAAAGTTCAGGTGAGTTGAAGCAGCTGACTACTTTTGATTTATAAGATGTCTACAGTACCTACGTTTTATATCACCCTATACACTGGCAATCACAGCATCATTTGAGTTGAGTTCCTATATAATACAATACACGAATTAGTGCAGATTTTAATTCATCTCTTTAATCTTTATTATCAGTCGGTTTCAACGAAAAGAGTTTCTGAAGGAGGTCATGCCAAGGTTCAGTTTGTATGTCAACTGTTGCACAAGGTGGATGAAAATTCATGGATTGATCTTGATATTACAGTCAAACAAAAGGAGGAACTGAATGAGATACAGTTTATTTCAAGAAAGAAGGTTTGTATAGTACCAGATTAAAATCTTTTGTAGAGTTCTCCTTAAAGTAAACTGTAAATTTGGCAATATGGAATATGTCATCTCCTAACATATTCACACATACATGTATCCCTATACCTTGTGGTGCAGAATTAAGATTTAAGATTAATAGTCCTATTCTTCGATTAGGTAGTACTCTTGAGATACTGGGAAGAAAACGTAATTCCTGCTTTTGCAACAACATATGTCCAGCAAAGTGTCGTGGCAGTTGTCTTTATGGATGTATGGAAATAATTTTAGTCACTATTGTGAGTGTTCACTGAGGATCAAATCTGCCAACCACACCGACCTAAGGAATGGAATCGTAGGACGGGTTGTATTTCCTCCTTTGGACAATTTTGTTAAATTATCTTTCAGTCTTAATCGAGGACTCACAATTCCTTTGATATCAATATGTAGTTATACCTCAAATTTAATCCATTTAATCCTGCTTACAGAACCTTAATTATAGAAAAAATTATAATTAATATCATGTTTTTTTTATATGATGTGACTTTCATTAACTAAATAACAAAATATGTACAATGTATAGCTTAAAGCTAAAACAAGAAGCCATTGGAATTCCACCCACTTTTCAGCTAGTTATCATATTCTGCTGTGGAGATGTTCAATTTTGAAATTTATGTCATCATATTTGGCTTATTATATTGCACAATAGCTTAGAGTGTCATATATCAACAACAATACTGTTTTCCTCTCCCATTGTTTTCACTGATGCGGTCACTTGCTCATACATCTACCCCCCTTACAACCCCCCCCCCCCCCCCAAAGGGAAAAAAATAATAATATCATCTCAACACTCAGTTGAATTATTGTAAAAGAAGATATTTATCATTCCGATTTTGGAAGAAAACACGTTAGTGTAGTATGTTCGTAACATCACAGATTATTGCGCCGTGCACCCAAGTCAATAAACATCAGTACTTCAAACAAAAGATAATTTATTAACCTGGGAGATTAATCACTTTGTATCATTTTAAAATCTCTGTACTTATACATTAAATTAAAATCAGAAATCGTTTTCTCTTCATCTCATTCCACATACGCCACTAGGTACTTTAAACTGGATTAAGTATTACTAATACAAGAACATATAACAAGTGTATGCTGTTCATCAGTTTGTTATTAATGCTAACAATTCATATTTTGTTCAATCAGGTTTCCAAACTGACATACATTGAGGATTTGTTTAAGAAAGGAGCAACTGAACTCCCTGGAGCCGATTTGGAAGGAAAGCAAGAAGAAAAGAAGAGTAAAAAGAGCAAGAAGAGAAGAAGAGAAAGTAACGAGTAAAAAGAGTAAAAAGAAGTAAAAAGAAAGCTCTACTTAGCATATACTGAGTCTAAGTCAAGTACATTGTGCTTCTTTGATTAGAATGGTTTCATCTCTCATATGTCTCTTTCTGCTTATTGTAAATATGATCACATGTCTATCCAACATTCACCTTTAAAGTACGATACATGATAATATCAATCTTAAGATCCCTCATCATCATTGTCTCAAATATTTGGAATAAGATGGTCTGGTGCATGAACGGCTTCCTTTCTTTTGCTCAGTTTAAGTGTTATTTTAACTTGAATTTGATCTTGATACATTTTATAAGTATTTCCATCTTAAAGTTAAGTTAAGTTAAATGTTTATCGCATCAATCTTTTGTCCAGACAATATTTTTGCATCTATGTTGCTCGAAGTATATTTCTTCTATTTCTGTAAATCCTTGAAGTCCTTCTGTTAAATTTTCTAAACAATGTAACTGCATTTATGTTGTTCTAAGCATTTTTATTCTATTTGTGTACATTATGACTATTCTGAAAAAACAACAACATTGAAATAGAATGAAAAAAGTACTAAATGATATTGTGTAGGTAACTAGTTTATCATGTTTGACTAATTGAGAGATATTTTAATTAAACAAGACTAATTTGGGTTGAACTTTATCCTTTATATAGTATTGCCCAATGAAAAGCAATGTATCTAATAGCTGTTTTGTTGCTTTTATTGACTTTTATTAATTCTACAATGTATGGAATGTGTACCCTAATGACACAATGAATGCTGATGATACTTGTCATAGTACATACTAGCTCCCTGGCAAAAGGTTAGTTGCAAGGAGACTTCTTACATGATTTATTGAAATATTGGATCCAGACAGAGGGGTATTCCAATGCAACAGATAAATGATGAATAACTATCAGACACTTCATCCTTGTAGGCTCTTCAGTGTAATTGTCTAACTTATGATTATGGACTGGAATGTACTTCTGAGTTTAATTATCACATTATTGATGCAAGAAGTTTTTGATAAACAAGTGAATCAATATGGAATTATGCAGCACGACTATAAAATCGACCTGTCGCTGTTTATGTTTAATCTTCCATTTGTAGTGGTAAATCAAGTAATTCTTCATGGATGTGATATGTTTGGATCTTATTTGGATCTTATATTATGTAAGTTAATTAATGTTGTTAAGTATACTGTCAATTGTAGGTCATGAATGGATGACATCAATCAATATTAATTCTAACTAATCTAAATAAGTTTTCGAATCGCCACAATGTTTTAACCCATATCATATACCTTCTATCGTGTGTCATGAAGATTTCGCTCGATCAATTTATATTTCTCCCAAATAAAATAAGGGCTATTTATGGAATTGTCCAATTTATGCAATTGAAACATTGCGCGTATTAGTACAGGCAAACATATATGTTGATCTTAATAGACCCATTCAATATGCGGGAACTTTTAAACATCCAGGGCACTTTGTAGACCTGAGCCGAACTGGGCGAAACTGAATTAATAGTTTTGCAACGTAAAAAAAATGAAACACTATGATTTCTGTGCATTTAAACCATAAAATACCAAGCGTTTAGTGTGGCTTGTCTACCCCCAATATTGGTTAGGAATGATCCTGTTGGTATTCGTAATATGAATGCCTAACATAACATATAAGTACATAAGCTCACCAGTGGTGATGAATAACTCTTCGTTCGAAATGTGGAAATCCAACAAAATAACTCAACTGGAGCCCGGAGCCATGATGTTCATATAATTATCCGACAAAACGCGTCCAAACAAAAAAAACGCTTGAAATTAAAAACTCCTCCTTGGATAGCACAGCGATGAATGATTTTACAAATGTGAAATCCAAAAATAAATCTATGTGAGAATTCCTCTTAGTAGTTATTGCAGCTGATAACATAACGTAGTGTAGATGAGTAGTAGTAGTATACAGTTCCTTGAGTCTAGCAGAAAAATCTTGCTTCTTGGTGAAGTCCTTCTACTAAGATGACTGCACATGGTATAGATCTACAGAATTGTGTTATGTGCTTTTTAGACTGTCTCTTGATTGACCAGTTGTTGCCATGGTACAACAACAACTACTAGGGTACAGTAGTGAAAGGTATTTCAACAAGAGTGAGCTTGCCTGATCTAAATTCTATTGAGTGTCAATGTTGAATAGGCTGACCAGTGGTGAACAAAAGAGATGGTTTCAAAAGGAATTGCTGGTCTGTTGATGGTGAAAGGCAACTGATGGTTGTTTAGTAAAATCAGCTGACAATTGTAAACAAACTGTGATGAAGTGCAAATGTTTTAAGAATTGATGATAACATTTCGCTACAATCCCCTCACACATGTATGTTGCAAACTTCACTTTTCTTGGGAGGGAAAAATTGTATACCATGTTATCAGCCAGCTTTCAGTGACACGCAGCAGCCGTTCTTTGCTTTTCTTATGTAACGATTATGTCCATTGGAATAATCGACATGGGACACCTCGTCGGATGCTGTAGAAAATACTCAGGTCATGAAATCGATATCATATGATAGATAACACTGTTCAATCAGCATTATTGACATGTTTCGTTATGTAGGTGTTAGAAATTACAAGAAATTAAATTAGACAATATTACGCCAGCAACGTGTGATAAAGCCAGCCCGAATATTAGGTCCATATGTGTGAAAGCTTAGCAATAACGTAGGTTTTATGGTCAATTGCAATATTTGGATCTCTGTTAATAAATTTATGACTGATACTATATATAAGGATTTTTAGGGGGAGAGGGGAGGCAGGTATATCAACACCTACACCACTTTTTTCGAAGAGCAGTACTGATGCGCCAATAGAACCTAAGGTTGGTTGTTAATGCGGCGCATAAGATGTAGTCATATTTTAAGCCTAACCATTGTGACTCATGCAAGTACGTAAAAAATAAATATGTGGGGGATTGCACCAATGAGTTAGTTTGCAAACACAGTAACTAATTTACTGCATCCATTATACAAAGTATTTGCCAACTATTTTTGTTTTTGCCTACGGAGGAAACTATTGGATCCACTAATGTAGTAAGTTTGCCCATTTCCAAATCAGTATCATATTTGTTAACACAATAACGCAGTAATTTTGCCCATGCAGTTAATTATTTCGATTTATTTCTAACCTACATGTCCGTATCAGGGATATGCGTAAGAACAAGAAGTAAAACATTGAAAGCTTTATTCAGCAAAAGATAATCATGCCATATCATGTATATCACGTTATCATTCACATAACATTTTAAGAATAAAGTAAGTTTACTGGAGGTATTTATGGTTTATTAATATGGATCAAATAAGACAACAATAAATCTGAGTTAAAACTCTATTTGTTTTTTTAAGCAGTGCTTTTTTGAACGATATTGAAATCACTTGTATATAATTGTACTGAAAACTGTACAGGAAATATGATGTTGCCCAATCTGGAAATTAGAAAATAGCAACTGAAGCTGCCCAACTAGTATATTATTGTTATTTACTTTACGGTTGCGATCGTTCATTAGTTCATAAATACAACTATGAATGTTAATCTTTATAGGCTATGATCAGTTTAGAAATTAGTTTAGCATAACTTATGATCGTTTATCTGTACTGACTTTCTTGTATCTTAACAGATGAGTTTCGATCTGATTAAAAATGAAAAAAAAAATGTCTCTGTTTTTATCAAGTTATAGATTGTTGGGAATATCACTATACCTCTGTGATATTTTACCACTCTGATATATGTGTGAACTATGTTGTTTATCTCCATAGACTGATAGGTTTATAGACATAACCGTGTTGTAGCTCTTTATAGGCTATCAAATATCTTGCGTTTGCTAATTTAAATGGGTACAATTAATATATCGTTAGGCTTCTTTTCTCAACTATCATTCTTACTATTTTGAACTTGTGTACTTATTCTGACAGGATTTAAGATCCTGGGGTCACTGCTTTGAAATAGCCAATACATTGCTCTCTCAAAATTGATTAACATGATTTAATATTAACAGTCTCACAGGGACGACGGCGCGGTTCGAAGAGTAAATGTGGGGGTTTGAACCACCCCACAATACTTCATTTGCCATGTCTAAATGTTTTCAATTGAAAAGCCAAAGATATAAAAAAGTAATTTTTCATAAACTAAAAAATAAGTGGATGTACATATTCAAAATCATCTCAATGCTATTTGGAGTTGCATTGTATCGCACATCAGTACCACCGTGAAAGAATAACGCGACCATAATACTAGGACTTGGAAATTGACAGCTTACCGTCAAAATGACCACGTCTTTTTTCATATACCTCTTAATACGTCGATATATTGACTTCTTTCCTCAAGCGTGAGATGTAAAAAAAATCGTACTTGTTTAAAATACAGAGCCGTGGCCACTAAGAGAATATGAACACGTTCCTCCGCTCACTACCGTAAAGTTATTATTCCAAATAGCTTAGTACGTTTTACAATAAACTAACTCAATTTTGTAGACGTAAATGTAGTTAAATGATGAAAATGGTATCACCATTTTCCATGTAAGCTCGCTTACCGACACAAAAAGTTTCTCAAAACCCTCTCTAGAACCGACGTCAGCAAACTACCCATACCCTCCTCATATCGTAAATTCGAATTTCATAATAAAGGCAGAGCCTATACTGTGCCATTAAAAGTCACATCAATACAAAGTTAATGAGGATTGGTTCTCCCTCACAAAACGAAGGATGACTACGAGCCTATGACCCCTCCCATAACTCAATTGCTGATAGCATCCTGCCTACTCAACTGCCGTTGGTGTCCTGGCTTTTCCCATTCACTACAACGTTCATTTAAAAAATGGGCTCCGCCGTCCATGTCACATACTAGCTTACTTCAACTTCTACATCGGGCAGTTGTTGGCAGTTGTTTGGATTACACATTTCCTCAGTTCTTACTGTAAACCTAATAGCACATGTTACCGATTTGTCAGCACAATCAAATATTTACTGTAATACAAAACTTTTAAGATTTACAGTTGTTACTGTAACCTCTGTGTGAATCGGCTGCCTATCAACATGATGTTCTCCAAGTCCTATGATATGGCAAGTCTATGCGGCGTGACACCTAGGTGACGTTTTGGGTGACGATAATTAATTCACCCTTTAATGGATTAAATTATCACGTGTTGATTTATATTTTGTTGTTTTAAAGTTTACAGATAATGTGGCAAATAGATTTGTTTTCTTTTACCCTTGCCGATAAAGTGAAATGTTAAGATAAAATAGTTAACTTTTTAGTTGAAATCTCGAGATTTCAACCTGTTCCTACCATGCCGACAGTACAGTTTCTTCTGTTCTTAATTAAATATCACATTTTGAGATAAAGAATCTCTGAATTGAAATAAACGTCAAATAAATATATGGACCTTTATGACCGTCTCTCCGACTTTGAAGGCGATTTGTCAGTTTTTTGTTGTCAGACCTCTTTATATTGCGTTATGTTGGTATCGATGGGTAGCGAATTCGCAAGCAATATGAAGATAACTATACAAAGGTGAAGGTCAGAGAGATCCAAATTTTTAAAAAACATTGTGTAAAAGTATGAAACAATGAGAAATCTTGATCTTTGCTAACTAATTATTTTGCATCATTTTCATTTTGTAATTTTTTTTTCTTTTATCTTTCGGGGACAAACTGGGAGACAAACAACTCCACTCCCCGCAAGAACACCCCTCCCCCTCCCCTCGTTTTACCCGGGCAATTTATATTTGAAAAAGCTCACTTATGATCAGTTACTTGCAAAGGTTCGAACAATAGTCACACTATACGAAAGAAACTCGAAAAGAAAAGACAAGTACAATGTTGAATTTGAACTTTCATGAATGTTGAATTTGAATTTATAATTTACCGTACATAAGTAAGTTTGTTTTCGTTCATTTCTAGAGGCTAGGTTATATGGTGTGCACTAATCATAGCTGTATATTACTTTGATCTAGAGAAAATGACGTGTTTGATTCTTTGTGGAGTCGCTTAATGCTCTTTAAGAGGAGAAAGCACAATGTGTGTGGGTGCTGTGACCGGCATCTCCTGGTCCAAGGTTCTCCCGTGCCCCATGTGAGCTGCAATAGCTCATCCATGTAGAGTAGGGATCACCACTGCTGATTTGGAAGTCCACCGCAGTACCCTGGTAATGCCAGGAGTTGGATGAATGACAAGCTCCTGCAAGGCAGTTTACCTGTAGGAAGAATGTAGTAGGGGGAATGGTAAATTTAGACTATTACTCAATTAGCATCTTCCTGGTGTGAGCAATACAAATAATTAGGACAAAGTTGTTATTCTTGTCTCTACTTAAACGGCCCTGGCCCTATAATGGTACGTATTGTGAGAAAGTGTTCCCTTAATTATCGCCTCGCCGATCTAAAAGAGCATAACTATTGCATGGAAAATAATCCGGGCCGGCCTTGAATTTCTTCAAACCCGAAAATACTTCACACAGTAAATAAATCGAATATAACATTGCCGGTACATGGATACCTTTAAGGTCTCTTAATAAGGATTTTCAGGGCTTTTATCCTTAGGTACCTTCATACAAATTTGCAGTGACCATCGTAACCTAATATGCAACATGCTAGCCCGTGCATGTGTATGTGACTTCTTGCTTGTAAAATCGATCTCTCGTAAAGAGAACTGTGATGGCGTCAATCTCTCCATGTGGATGTCCCATTGTTTATAGAATAGCACAAAGGTCATTTGACCGATACTGTATTAAAAAAACTATTATTTATTCTGGGAGTCGGGAGTCACTTGAGGTCATCGGAGGTAAAACATTGACGATATGTCATGATATGAAACTTTCAGAAATTCAAATTTTGTATGAGTAACTAGATTGAGTTTTAAAGGCCAGTTTACGATGGAGTTCAAATGTCGTTTAAAGTCATCAAAGGTTTGTGTGAAATTATTGTTCAGAAGATGTGTCCAGGTGGAATCTTGTATGTGGATCATATTTAGTATGTCGATGTTCCATATTGAGGAGATGAACCCTGATGGTATAATTACAACCATTTTATGGCGTAAAAAAGTCTGAAACCTTAAAATCAAGATACCTCAGAGAGCGAAGTTGAGCTGAGATATACTCCATATCAGGAGTCATATGGAGAAGCAACGCGTACTGTGTTTACATCAATGGGCAAAGCCAATCGACTGCCATAAAAATTATGATGATCATATTTTTCTTTCTGCCACCATCAGTTGAATGGTTGATGCTTTCCACTCATTTGCTTAATCTTGACGGAAGTTGTCCATATTGTTGGTCTTGGTTACATTAACTGTAGATTGAATGTATTTAAGATCAATGCAGGTCCAAACACGAAATCCTTCAAATCGCTACTTGTCGGCATTATATTGATCTGGATGAAATTCGTGGCAGTGTTCGGAGGAGGCACAAAGGTATACAAGGAAACGAGGCCAACATTTGTTTCAAATCATAAAACAAACGTTCATTTTTATCAAATAGATCATCTCCCTAGGGTTTTAATATTGAAATAATTGTTTTTAAATCAAAGTTGGTAGCCGGGAACAAAAAAAACGTGCACATGATTAGGATGCCAACGTTCATATGAAGTTATTAATACCCAATAGCAACAGAAAAATAAAAGAAAAACAATGTGATCTCTCCTTTAAGCTTGTTCACATTATCAGCAAGCTAGTATTCCAACAATTCAGTGTGTGGTTAGTGTGAGGTATTCAATACCAAAAAGGCAAATAAGACGTCACCTTGAATATGTTACAGTGAAAACAGTAAATTCCTCTCAGCCAATCATTGCGCTATGTCTTTTAAGAGAACCAACGAGATAACAATGGTTTTCACAAGGTATGATAATACTTACTTCCAACAAGTAAGTGCCTGCAAGGATGTGTTGCTCAATTGATATATGTTTGGAGTTTATTACAAAACATCGACTATACTCTGTCAGTCACAATTGTTCAAAGTGGTTTTTTTTTCATTGCTCGATAAGGGTTACCAAAATGTATGATAATAATGCCGATCAATTAAGAGTATGAATGAACGTATTAATTGATATCCTTACATTTTATCATTATTATTATTACTTAGCAATGTATACATTCTGCCAGTCGCAGTTCGTGGAAGATTTATTTTATCACTTGATGCTGGACAATTTTGTTCTTGTTTGGAGTGATGTGGACGTGAGAAATGAGGCCAACTTAATTTCAGTTCAAAGCAGTGCTTACTGTTCGAAGCGAATCTTTGGAAACAATCCTCTTTCCAAAGGAATGTTGTAGGTAACTGACAAACTTCCATAAGCAAACTAGGACATATTTCACACACGCAAGATTATCTCAAGTTGGCTTACCATCTGTTTCACACAGACACAGCATGTAATGGCCAAATTAATTGTTGGTATATGAAAATGAAAAAAAATCGATTATAATAGATAGTCCTGGTCAATTTGCCAAGGTCAACAGCAACATGGATTTCAACCTTGCTTTTGATGTCAGTGAAATATAAAGGAATATGTGGAAAATTTACAAGAGTAGTACAATTGAAGAGAGGGAATTCCGGGTATCACATTTTGTAAAAGGTGCAACTAATATAGATACCATTAACGTATCATCGAAACGTTGATGCTTGTTTGTATTTCTGATTCATAAATACTGTACATAACAAGGACAAAACACTACACAAAAGCATTGCTTACCTGATCTACAAATAAGGAGAAAAACGGCTTTTGAATATTATCCCAAATCTCCAACATTAAACGGTATATGAACAATCATTGTTATGACGTCACAGATTCACTTTGCTCCCATGTATCAAAACTCGGTTGATAGAATGTCATCGCTACAAAATGCACATATATACCTATTTTTAAAAATCCAAAGTGTTGAAATAGGACTTTACAAGACAAGGGTTTTGTTCACTTCAAATTCCTTATGCTGATTAAAAGTTGTATGAATGTTGTATTTCTATAACAATTTTAATTTTTGACAAACAATCCTTTAAACATCTGAGGTTCAATAATAAACGTGACTGGAATATATAATATAATACACCAGCCAATTCACGCAGAGATTACAGTAACTACTGTCAATCTTAAAGTTTTTTACCACAGTAAATACTGGATCGTGCTGACAAATCTGATAAATCGGTAGCATGTGCTATTAGGTTTAGAGTAAGCACTGAGGATATGTGTAATCCCAATAAATCCCAACAACTGGATTTGTTTAAAATAAGACCCAGCCAATCAGAAAGCTTCGCAATAATTTGGGCAATCTGGACAGTGAATCTGTGACGTCACAGCTATGTTTGTAAAGCATATAAAGATAGTCAAACTTAAATTAGAAAAGTTTTAGTACTGTGATGCAGGTGTGTAGTTAAATTTTGTTCTGGTTATTTGCGATGAATATGAGAACCATCTGAAATATCATTTTCAATAGAGTTCAAGAGATAGCAAAAGCACATTACCTGAAGATTATAACCATCGTCCAGAAGATCCAAAATGTATTGTAGTACAGATGTACTAAGATATGTGGTACCACCTGGAGCTGTTCCAGACGAACAAGTGTAACTGAAAAATGAGATATATATATATATACAATTTGTAAAATGATCTGAGCTCCATTTTAGCTCCGATGATGGGTTTAGTTGGTGAGTGGATTGATCAACATAAGACATGTTGAAAAGTCTAAAGTTTTATTCGACACAGTCGACATAGTCACGTTTCATTTATCAATGAATGTTTTAAGCAATCTCATGTTATTAACGTCATTCAATCAATCTTAAAACTTAAGTATGTATCCAAATAAAGTTAAATAAAGCCAAATTACGACGGTTTAACTAGTTTTTCCAAACTAAATGGGTTAAAAGTTTCTATATTTTACTCTTTGTTGGGGGTGGGGGGACAGGAAGGGCAAACATATACCCAATTTTGGTTAATATTTGCTCAAATTAGAGTGATCGCTTATCGTGCATTATGTTCAACCATGGTCATTGATGAGTAGACAAGTTCCATTCAAAACCTACATTTTGTTTTTTGTTTGTTGTTTGTTTAAAAGAGGTTTTGCATGCTCTGCGATGAAGACTCATATAAGGCATATTCAAATATAAAATGATACTTGTTAAATATGAAGAATAGAAAGATCTTTGAGGCAACCATTCAGAAAAACTCCATCCCCCAC
>KN886046.1:19094-30570 GCA_000934455.1 Apostichopus parvimensis
ATAAATATGCTTGCAACTTGATTGCACATGGTAAAAGGGTAGCTTATTGTGTGAGCTTGAATCAGCTTTCCTCAGTGTCATCTCTGTGTACTATGCCTATACTAGGAGTGGTCTTCTTCCTTTGCAAGCATTTCCATGAACAGATGTATTTACTTTAGATCCTCCTGCAAGCAGGAACTCGGGAAGAAGCCTCACTGGCTTAACAAAGCCGCAAGTTGACCGAAGTCAGTCTCTTACATTCATATTTAAGGTCCATGATTATGAATTGTCAATTGTCAACAACTCTGTAACTGGACGAGATACATCAATCTTGGAGTGACTCGGACTCATAACCTTATGATTGAAAGGCACCGGCGTTAACCACTGAGCTAACACTCCAAGTGATTTCAAATGATTCTAAGCAAATGAATGAAGCAGTTGAAACATTTCATTTTGTCAAGCTCCTTGGAAAAATGTTAGTAACTTTCTTATTTTGCTTGTGTAAAACTAATAACCTGTTAGCTTGCAACTTGCTTGCACGGTGTATTGGAACAAAAAGGCCTTTGAGGATACATGATTCTGGCTTCCACTGTATAGTCGCTGGTCATCTTTGCTCAGGGTAGCTAGGCCACGATACATATGATACATGCCCACTAAACAGGGGTGGTCATTTTCCTGCAAACTCTCATTTAGGCAGCATCTTTCAACTGCAACACTGTTCAAGCAGTTATCATAATATGTTCTCAAATTCCCTGCAAATTTTAGCCAGCTTTTATTACTGAAGTGTGCCTGCACGCTACAATATTGGCATTACTTGCCAAGTGAACAATACCTACATGACTAGACGTTGAAACTTAGTTTCATATAGTCTCTGTACATTAGCTGTGTAGCCAACTTATCCTGAGCCTGTCACAACGCTCACAAGCACCCTTACTTTGTAGGTACCTACATGACTCTACTCCTTAGTGTGTTGTCCGCCCAAAAATAACATGAAGAACCAAAATGGTTCTTCCTCATACGTGCAAGCACTCCACGCGCACTACAATTACTGCGTATTTGCAGGAAAATGCAGTTTTAGTTTCTGTATTCACTACAGGAAGCTTGAATGCACTTGGTTGTATGTTGAATAGCATGATGTGCAGTTGTTTACAAGTATCTAGGGCTGTTCACAAGCTATAGCTGTTTCAATAGATAAATCATGGTTTGGTGGTCTTGTTATTCAGTGACATTACGGATATGATGATGATGATGATGATGACGTTCATGATGTTAATGACATTGACAAGTTGCTAATTGGACAATCCATAACGAATTGCAACTTCCTAAAGTGAAGCCGCATGATTTCACTGTATGTTTCTAATCTTCAAATGACGTTAGTTTCATATATCATTCCTTGGATTAGTAATAAGAAGAACTTCACTGGTATCTCATTTTACTGAATAGGCTCCTCTTGATAGAAAGGAAAAAGAAAAAAATAATCCCTTAAAAATGTTAACAAGACAGTTAAAAACATACAATAGTTTGTTTCACCAGAAATTTGGTAAATAATTTCCCCAAAATTTGTAACATCTCTGTCATTGGAAAAACTCATTTTTTTTGCCCCTTGATACAAACAAGCAGACATGGTTTTCTGTCAACTGTTATTTCTACAATATTTCAATTACAATCCACCTTACTCTCTCTCTCTCTCTCTTTACTCCAATTAATCTCCAAAGTTTATCTTCTGTTTCTCTCAATTATTCTCATTGAGAGAGCAAAGTATATGCTTGATTTACTTTGTTCCTCTCTTACTTGTCTCCCACTCCACAATTGCACTTTCCTATTTACCTAACTACACATTTGGAAACGTTTTAGCACTGTGCCCTCGCTCCCCAGGCCACGCCCACAAATTCCTCCTTCCATATATCTACCAGCCGGAAGTATACTACACGTAATTTTCCGCGAAATTAGGGATTGTGATTATACGACTATATTTTGGTTTTTGGAATCAGCCTTTTTGCTGAGACCTTCTTTCGTCGCTGTACCAAGAAGAACTCATAAGTATCCTTTTATTTACGTACAATTTTTGATTGCATGTTTCTCTCCACCATGTGTTTCTCTCAATTATTCTCATTGAGAGAGCAAAGTTTATGCTTGGTTCATGCCTTATGACATGTATGGGTTTCTTCATGTTTTCCTATATAATGGAAGGAAGCAATCCAAGAGAGACAGGAACCTATATGTCAGATACAGAACGGTATCCAATACCAAGAGCTATCTCTGTCACCGACGCCGCCAACAATGACAGGATTGATGTTAGATCGGTTCCTGTTCCTGGTCAGTTTTCACACAGGAAAGACAAGAACAAGTTGCAATGTTGATTGTTGTAGTTTCTTCTCACAATGGAAAAATTGCAAGAGTCATCTGTCGTGACAAATTCATGCAAAAAGTCGGATTGGTCATTTCTTTACATCCAATGCGACCTCCTTTTGTTACCAGTTGTCATTTCTGCATAAATGAAGCAAAAACGAAAGTATCATTTTGAAACGAAAACTCTTAAATTTGGCACAGATACAGAAGTCACGGTTTAGTCACTTGATTACTTTATAATGTCACATCCATGTTATTATGCTGTTACTTTATCGACTACTGTAGTGTTAAAGTTATTGTTTAACAATTAGTTTCAAAATTTCAATAAGAGATGTAAATACAAATTTCATGACATACATGTTGCAAAAGATGTTGAGAGAACTGTTCATCTTTTAATAGGTCAAATAAAATCCTATTGTTTTGATGTAAACGTATGCATCTAGTATTTTCTAGACCAGTCAAGTTGTTGAGTAAACGACTCAAACTTAATTCATAGCGCCAGCTTATAAAGATAAACAAACCAAAATAAAACAAGTAAAATTGACTAAACTCAGCAAGATTAAACCAAATCTGAACCTCCCTGGTGCCTTTTGAGTGCATAGAAACTTGTAGTAAGATGTGTTTTGAATATTGTAGTCACATGTTAAGTACCTTCTTTACACATTCAGGGACAATTCGGTTGACCTTTGCTGCTTCATTTCCTACCTGCCATGGGCCTCAACTTCATGACATCAATTATGTAGGTCATTTGAATAAAACTAGGTCAATTAGTCATTTTCCAAGTTTTATACCATTAATGTCTCATTTTGCTTTCCTCTGTTAGTTTCTGAGTTGAAGAAATGAATTCATATTCAAGTAGTTGTCGTTGTCGTTGATGTTGTCATTGTGCGCTAAACCTAAATGGATGTTGATTTCAAAAATTTGCGAACCGGATGTGAGGCTCTCCATTGTTTTGGCCTGATTGGATGTAATGTTACAATATTTTGGCCTGATTGGAAGTAATGTTACAATATTTTGAGGCAGGAAAAGGAACAATCATGAGCAGCTGTCATGACATTAGTCGGAAACTTTTAGCAGTCAAAATATTTGTGTCAGAATTTGAACTTTATGTTGACCTGTACCGAGCAGACATGAACAGGATGTCGCTATCCCATCCGTAAAATCATCGTTTCCAAATCGAAAATATGAGATGAGTAAGAACGGCCTTCAAGTCAGCAAGAACAACTTGTGCGTCTTTCTGAAGTTTTTGGTAAATATGTGATTTAAAGGTCAAGATCCCTACAGCTGGGAAGGAATCGGTATTTCTGCTCAAAAAGTTTGATTGCTGGTGAGGAAATTCACACACGTTTTTTACAAGAAGTTGGGGATTACCTGTGTCTGCCACATAGTGTGGCTGTATCTACACTGCCACATGGATGGTGCATGTGAAAAGAATTTCAAAGTATCATATTTAGGCTCCTTAAATATGTATCTCTCTTCTTCGTTTAGGTAATAACAGACTGAGACTGAATCAATACATGCAATAAATAAGATGGCTTTAATGCATGGATAATACCCATGCATAAATTGTGATGTTTGACAAACTGACAGTTCATATTTCCATGGTAATGGATTTCCATAACACTATTTAAGTCATGTTACATCTTTCTTGCAATTGCCCACCTCTGCATAACCAGGGGGAGGGGGGGGGGTAGGTTGGATACTGCAAGATATATCCACCTCCTCCAGTGGTATGGAAAATAGCTTCTTAAATTTGATCACTAAGTTTACCAAAGTGACTGAACATGTATCATTCAACATTTCAAAGAGAGATAAACATGTAATAAAAAACTTATTCACTGCGAAAAGCCTGTGCAGGGAAAATAAATACATAACCCACTAGCAGGCCCTTCCACAGTGGTGAACTGAGATGAAAACAGATTAAAGAAACATTTAAAATAGTCAGATGAACAGACAACTTAATTAGACCAATGACAATGAATCAAGTAAACTTAGACATCTGGAACAAAAGACAATATATGAGATGAATGAAAGGAAGAGATGAAAGGGCAGTAGAAGATGGAAAATTTCCTAGCATATTTTGAGTGCAATAAAGATGACCTTTCAATCCCAATATTGTTTTACAAATCACCCCTGAAATGACTGTTACTGTGGTATGGTAATGAACTTGTGAAAATAATGTGGTCTGAACTTCACTTGTAATTGATAAGTCATTTGCTATGCTTTGTTGACTCTATAAAGAGAGGTCTTTAATCTGTCTTCTTAATAACTTCTTTTTCCTGTATGAACTGGTCACTTCTGTGCTCATTTGTTTTCATATAGAAGTACCATTGACCCTGCATTCAACATCAACCTCATTTTGAGGGTTACCTTACTTGATATAATGTCTAAAAGTGACATCAGTTTATATATATTGGTAGATCTGAAAAGGAAAATAGCATTACCCATTCCCCTTTGTTTTCAGTTTTAGTGGTGAGATGGGAAGGGGGGGGGGGAAGGGGGTGGGAGTTAGATGGAACTTACTTTGTATACTCTAGTTCATTGTTCAATGTTTAAATCAAAAGAAAGGAAAGGAGATTAAGTTTGGTCATATTTTCTTCTGAAGGGATAACTTAATTGTTTGGTCTATGAGTTGTTACTCTGGGTATCTTGCCCTCTTGCCCTCTTTCTTTCTTCTATGCTGTTAACATGAGCTTAAGTCTTAAGCTAATCAATAGCAAATTTAATTGCTCCTATGATGACAAAGTACTGAGACAAAATTAGGGAATAATGTGGTGTTTGTCATTATACGCCTTTTTCTTTAATCATTTTGCAAAACCGTTTAGAAGTTTATGAAATTTCTGAGAAATTATGCTTTCTTTGGAGAATAAAATTTCTAACAACAAAGTACATTGTACTTTAATAAACAATTGGTTACATATTCCATCATGTGAATATGCGAAAAAAGACTGCTATTTCGGTTGGAAATTGAGGCATTTATTGAGGCTTTAAATGGATCTGTATTATAATTAAAAAAGTACCTGTTATTTTAGTTGGTTTAATTGTCATCTCATGTATCCATCACTTCATGCTTTAATACATTAATTTCCCTGTCTGCTCTGAAATTAAAAATAAATTTGTTTTGCTTCATCCCTCCTCCATTTGTTCATTTAACAATGCATGAAGAGTTATCACAAACAATTAGTGATAACAGTGAGCACACTAAGAGGCAGGGATTAGGGCGTAACTTGAATTATGGTAAGAACTATAAGAAGTGCATGCAACTTGTAGTTCTATGAGAGAAATTCTGAAAGATCCTTACCAAATTTAAAGGAAGTTGAGGCAGGATTCAGACACTTGAAAAGTTCAGTGGTGTAGAGAGTGCTATCTATATAGTGTAGCACTTTCGTTCAATGCAAGAAAATTATTCGGAGTCATTACTATGAAAATATATGTTCATTTAATTCATTCGTTAATTACCTATAAGGTAAATTTACAAGCCCTACAGTAAAAGTTGGAACCATACCCATTTCAAAATGAAAACAATAGAATGAAAAAAGCATAAAAAGACACTGAGAATATATGTAAATATTTTAACATCTATGACATCAATTTAAAAGTTTACTTTTGGTGGCCACCTTTTACATTATGCAAACCTTGGTGAGCAGTATCTCGATATAACATACAAGTCAGAATTAAAATCACACAAGTTTTTAATAAGATATAAAACATTCCTCTTTTTAAATGCCAAACATTGATCTACTTTTAACTACTTTTTCAGTTAAAAGTCCAGGTTTTGTCAACTTTCTCAGTCTTCTTTTAAAATGGCAAGGTGATAGATATTTGGCTATCTTACCCATCTGATCACACCTGTCGTACGTTATTAAATTAATGAATAAACATCTCAACAAGATTAACTTTTAGCATTTGTGTCCTGGTTTTATTTTGTTACTTATATTATAAAAGACTTTTGATTTTTATTCAATAACATAAGCATTAGATTTCCAAGTTAGCCTTCAACATCTTGTTTGATAAAAAAAAAAGGAATAAAAGAGAGAAAAAAAAAATAAAATAAGAGAAAAGAAGAGAATTAACAATGAATGATGAGAAAAGAAACACTTTAAACTTGCTCTTACTCCGTCTAAATGTTTTGATGTTTCTGCCGTAGGTAATTAGTACACATGCGTGAACTCTCAATTAAAGTACAGCCCGAGGATAAGAAACCCAGTGTCATGGAGACAAACACAAATTCCTCAAGGTCTTTTCTATATGAGCAGTGTATCATTTTGTGCATAAACTATGTATAAGTCTTATATAAGTTCCCCTTAGAAATTAGGAAGAAATTTAGCAGTGGATTGCATTTCGCATGCAGATATTTATTTCTTTTTCTCCTCATCATCATTACATGGTTATTCTCTCTGATGATCTCACATTAATACTAACCATAAAGTCACGCCGAGAACCGAAAAAGGTCCCGGTAATAAGACCCGAAGGTAGAATAATTCCGATTGGCTGTGACAAGAGCAGAGGTGGAAAATGAGCGAGACATGTTTTGCTATTTATTGACGCTTGATTAAATGCTGCCATTATGGGTCTGAAAAAAGTTGAGCTCTCTTAGAAACAGCTGGAAGCAGGAATGTTAAAGAGAGTTTGTCAAATTTAATTTATTCTCGAATTTTTCTTCAGATAACGAGACTTATTGATGATTAACATTTGTTGTTTTATGAAACCAAAATAAAGCCAAGAGAAAGTCAAAGGGTGCATTTAGATCAGTAGATCTGATCACATGTTTGGTATCCAACATTAAAACATCCGTTCAAATGGTTTGGAAAGTTCTCTCAGAGAGGGTTGACATGATAGACACTATATATTCTGTATCAGACCCTTCATGTACTTGCAGACATCGAAAAGGAAATTGAGGGTTTTTCTTTTACTAGGAAAGAAAACTTGCGAAACCATAAGCCGTGTGATGTTAGGTGCAGCAATAAATACCTACAATTATTGTGTTGAATTATCAGCAAAACAAACAATAAATGGAAGTCAAAGGTCAACACTGATCCAGGGTTCAATCACGAACATCATTAATTCAACACCAAGCATGGGATATGATCCTGCGCGTAACAAACAACAAATGGAAGTCAAAGGTCAACACTGATCCAGGGTTCAACCACGAACATCATTAATTCAACACCAAGCATGGGATCCGATCCTGCGCATAACGAACAACAAATGGAACTAAAGGTCAAGACTGATCCAGGGTTCAACCACGAACATCATTAATTCAACACCAAGCATGGGATCCCATCCTGCGCATAACGAACAACAAATGGAACTAAAGGTCAACACTGATCCAGGGTTCAACCACGAACATCATTAATGCAACACCAAGCATGGGATCCGATCCTGCGCGTAACAAACAACAAATGGAAGTCAAAGGTCAACACTGATCCAGAGTTCAACCCGACCATCATTAATTCAACACCAAGCATGGGATCCGATCTTGCGCGTAACAAACAACAAATGGAAGTCAAAGGTCAACACTGATCCAGGGTTCAACCAGGAACATCATTAATTCAACACCAAGCATGGGATCCGATCCTGCGCCTAACAAACAACAAATGGAGGTAAAAGGTCAACACTGATCCAGAGTTCAACCACGAACATCATTAATTCAACACCAAGCATGGGATCCGATCCTCCCTTGATCTTGGTCTCTCATTGTTTTTACCCTGGAACATCCTGTTCCTTTAATAATAATCTTCATCTGATATTTAAGTTTTGATGAAATTTGACAACATTGGAAACCAGACAGTATATATATTGGAAATGATGATGTTAAACACCAGATTCATATTGACTCATTTTTACATTTATATCATTTTGGCCATTTTATCAACTATCTTGCAATCCACTATTCTCTGACAATTTTTACTTTAAAAGGATCATCCATGTGAATATTTATTTTAGTATAGATCTCATGAAAGAGGAATATATTCTATGCATTCTGTGGAAATTTTTATTCAATTCCTAAATATTGTTTTTGATATAAAATTATAGAAATTAAGTTAAGACACATTTAGTACTAAAAGGAAAACTTTAACAGGTATATCATAGATGTGCACAGACAATGTTTTTTAATTTGATTTATAACTTTAAAATCATTTTTCTACTTCAAAACTGTTATGTATCTCAGAAATGAAGACACTATACAGTCATTTGGATGTTGTTATCTTCACTTCCCCTTGAAAGATAAAGTTAAACTTACAGCAAAAAGAAAAACTTTTGCTGCCATTATGCAACTATGACATCACACTTGTTGCTTCAATTTCATTTATGTTTACAAATGGTGACAATGTCAACTTTCATTATCTTGAATATGATATACATGGAATTGCTTGCAAATTTCATCAGGATTTATAGAAATATTTTCAGTCAAAGCCTAAATTTTGCCCTTGACTCGAAGGTGTTTCCTATATCCTATGATTTAATTGTCTGATTTCTATCTGATACCATAACTAGCTAGTAGCTACTTTTAGCTAATTTTTGCTTTTACACTGCAGACATCATAAAACATAAATTGTTGAAGTTCATATTGACGTGTTGATAAACATCACCTAAGATTTATAAACAAAAGTAAGAAATTTGAACAATCTTTGGTTTACAATTAATTGTTTCATTCCAAGAATGGATGTTAAAGTGGTCTGGAATTTCAGCATGTTTCATTGCCCTTTTCCAGTTTTTTAGTTGTCCAAACAGTCTGATGTAATATTCATTAGTTTTGTGAGGAACAATTTTAAGTCCTCCTGTTTGAAAAATGGTTAAATTTTATGAGTTTCTATTTCCAAAGCAGCTTTTTTGGTTTGTTTTGTTGCATTTCTGGAGGGTATTTGATAGTATTTTCTCATGAGAAAGAAATACTTTAGCTAAAAAAAAGTTTAAATATATCGATATACTAAAAAAATGATGAATTTGGATGACGTGATTAATACTTAATAGATGAGAAGTCTAAGTAAATCTGGCTAGTGTTACTTTAGATAGGAAAATGGAATGATTGAATAACAAACATTTATTTAGGATAGAAAAATAAAGCAATGAGAATCTAATATTATGACCAAATACAATTTTATTTTGATTTTTCTTTGAGCCGCCAAATTTGGTAAAATCATAACCGTAAGTTACCCACCATATATGTGAACAGGATCGACTGTGATTTAAACATTTGGATTATCTAGTATTTTGCCTCGGGATCAGAAACGATCTCACAGTGGGCTGTATTTATCATACAGAACGTGGCCTCTCATTGGCCAATCTTAACTTGTGTGAAATTTTGGTTGTCGGACAACATATTTAGTCAAGTTTTGGACAAGAAGACAACGATTAAAGCATCAGTCCTGATACAGACTGTCACGTTTCTGTGAAATAAAAATTCCTATTTTACTGATGACACTCTCGATAGTTTTAAGTAAAAAGCCACTGAGGCATTTTTTCCCCGTATCAATCAGGTTACTAAATGGAATGTCTACGAATGCCTAGGGTCATTTAGGGGGCCCAAGAAACATCAGCAAGTGGTTTAAGAGGATAAAATATGAGAAATCACTTTTACTCTGATTTGAAATGATTTTTTCTTTTGGTCCCTTCCGCAGTTGACAATTTGATTTGTAAAACCAAAGAATAAAGTATAAAATTAGCATAAAATGTGCATTCAATTTGCATTATTGAATCACTGTTTATGGGGACACAGAAAGGAAAATCCCAATAATCTGGCCTACTGTATCACAGATGTAGGAGATTTGGTGACCGGGGCAGTCGATTAAGAAGAGAATAAATCGTACTTTTTTTTCCTTTTTGTATAAAATTAGCAATATTATAATCACTGTAGAGGATACAGAGAGAGCGACCCTATACTGAGTGAGAAAGGTCTCTGTAGGCAAGCAGCGATAACTGTTTAGAAAATTGAGTGTCCGTCTGGCAAAATCCCGTAACCAACTGGAAATTATTTGCAAACCACATTTGGGTCATGTGCCATCATGGTTTGCGGACCATTGCTCTAAATCAATCAGTTACATTTCTTTTAGGGAAGTTCCTCTTGCTCCTCGTCCCTATTTTTGCTGAGAAGAAAAAAAAAGAAGATAAAAATGCTTAAATTTCCCAGATTATCAGAGCAGCTAGGCAAGTAGGTCAGTTCATATTTTCTTTTTGATGCTTTGTAATCCTGTATTCCATTGTACCTCATTTAATTAAGCTCAATGCATGGGCTTGGATTACCAGACCTAAATAATTAATGAAACTTATAATTTAATAATTAATGAAACTTATAATTAAAAGATAATTGTGTTTAAAGCAATATAGCCAAGTTTTTTTAAACGTATATATTCAAATATTCAAGGCAAAATACCATATTATAATGCAATGCTTTGTAATCCTGTATTCCATTGTACTTCATTATTAAACTCAATGCATGGGCTTGGATTACCAGACCTAAATAATTAATGAAACTTATAATTAAAAAGTTAATGAAAGTTATAATTAAATAATTAATGAAACTTTTAATTAAAAAGATAATTGTTTTTAAAGCAATATAGCCAAGCTTTGCTAAACTTACATTCAACTGTGATACAAAAGGGCAAAATACCATAATATAATGCAATGGTTGCAAACCTTAAAGGTTGGAAGTAGGACCATATGTAAACTATTTGCTAATTCTATTAAGGTCACCTCAGTGGACATTGATGTTGTCTGATTAGTTCTCAAGATAAGTTCTCAAGATAAGTTGCAATGATGTTCTGCAAAAATGGGGCAAAAAGAATGTAAGCTGTTTAAAAATCAGCTGAGTAAATATGGAGTCATGTGTTCATGTAAATGGTCTAAAGGTTAGAATTAGGGCTTAAATTTGATCTCAGCATGCACCACTCCTTCAGAGACAGAGTAATCAATGCACAAACTTCACATACATATACAGATGGAGAAGACAGGTTTAAATTTGGGGAGAAAAGAACATATTTATTCCATTTAAATCATTTTCCTATTGTCTTGTAGCTTTGCCAAGATATCAAGAAGATCCTATTGGAATAAAAATCTCACATCCTTTTACAAAAACAAGAAAAGGAAAAAAGGAAAAGAAAGAGTGGTTGAGATTTTACATCAAAATAATCCAAAATAACTGTTTAAA
>KN886046.1:46454-73526 GCA_000934455.1 Apostichopus parvimensis
ACAAGATTATGTGGGTTCAAGTACCGTTAGTGTTCAATCACTTGTGGAATATGCTGCCACAAGATTATGTGGGTTCAGCTAGCTTTACAGTGTTCTGTCCCGGTGGAAAATGCTGCCATAAGATTATGTGGGTTCATTACCTTTGGTGTACATTCACTTGTGGAATATGCTGCCATAAGAGTGTGTGTTGGGATAACGTAGTGTTCCTTTAAAGGGCAAGTATGCTGCCACAACCAATAAGTATGGGAAAAATTAGCATTATTTTAATGTTAGAGTAGATGCATGCAACATAGGGTCTTTTAATTATATGCTGACATAAAATATATGGATTGGAACACCTTGGTGTTCCTTTAATGGCTGTATTGAGGTATGCTGCAATAACAATATGTATTGGTGCAGTAGCATTCCTTTAAAACTTCTACTGTGCTGCTATAAATATATGTGTTGGGGAAATTAAGTGTTCCCGTAGCAGACAAGAGTCACAAGATTGTGGCAAAATCAGCACAAAATGTAGGTTAAATAACTTTATCATATTTATATCAATTCATAGGTACAACCGTGCAGCATAAAACATTCTCACTTTTGGTTTCTATGTTGAAAAAAAGATTATAGAACTTTAAAAATTGTCTGTTACTTGATACACAATTACTGTTGCCGACTTGTGAATCCTTATTGACATTGAAAAGATCAAAAACACTCTCCAATAATTGCACAAATAGGAATAAAAACTTTGACAATTGAGCCCCTAAAATCCAATACCAAACAAAAGAACAAACCCCACTGCAGCAGCATCAGAGAGGTGATAAAGCTAAGTGAAGGCAAAGATATCTCTTTCAGTGTCGAGCTCGTCGTTTTCTTAACGGTAAATAACCGACAGTGATTCCCACCGGGAAAGCTGAGCGTTTCGCCCGATACTGAAATCCAGTGACTTATACTTCTGGGCAATGAACCAAAGTGCTGTTGGCTGAATCATTCTGATTCTAATCATCCAGGCGGCGAATTCGATGCTAACGATGATCGCGTAAACATTTGGATAAAAAACATCGGAGTGATTATATTGGCAACTGCTGACATTGGGTGTTAAATGATACATAGATATGTAGGTAGGTATGTAGCTGATATGCGGTTGACATGGGCTGCATATATATTACATTATAATGCCATTAAATGTGCACCTGTGGTAGGGATCATTTGCTTATTAAAGATGGGTTGGGGGTCCTTCACGGGGGTACTCTTTTGTTTCAATATTAACACTTGTCTCTCGCGATTACTGAAGAGAAACACCTTATCACAGGATATAATCTTAGTTTACTTTCAATCTTTCTCAGCTGGAATAAATTTAATTTTCTCTAAATTTAGTAACTCTTTATTCTGATTGTTCCAAAAACAATTGTGTGGTACGATTTTATTTTCCAATTAACGAACGCTATAAAATATCTGTTTATTAATTTTAGTTCACTATTATAGCGATTATTAAGAACTTAAAATAAAGCATCACCTATTTAAGTGTAAGTATATTTTTCTTAGCAAGTGGCACAAATAATATTTGTTTATACGTTGAATTTGGTTGTCTGTCATAAGTTTGTTCGACTGTATCACAAGCCCATTGAAAGGAAAATCGTAGATTGCTCTGGGATGAAAAACCCACCTTACTATGACCCAGCCGGGTATCAACCCGGAAACTCCCGATTACTAAGCCTCATCGCTTCAAATGCCACAGCCTTTATTCACTCTGCAAACAGCCTTTATCCACAGTTCTGCCACAGCACTGGGGTATCCAGGCAATTAACAATTTACTTCATTATTCACTTACCTTTCTTCTGTTCATACACGAACCGATCTACCAAGCTTACGCACTGTACTAAAATTCTTGCACTGTGGCCCTAATGACCCTAATAAGGTCATCACCCTCTTCCTTCTGTTTAAGACAAAAGATAAACTTGCGAAGGGAAAAAAACATTGATGAGAGATAAGTCTACACAACTGATTAAGCCAAATCTCAAGGTTTCTTTCTTCTCCAACAGATGTAGCTATCTGTACACAGTGTGTGTATTAGGAAATACAGGTCTTGAAATAGTCACACTGCAAAATCCTTGAATAGCATGATTTGCAATTCCATTAAGATCCCCCCTCCTCCTCCTCCTCCCCATCCTCCTCCTCCTCCTCCTTTCCTCCCACTTCAAAAGGGATAACTGACTACAAATCAGTCCACCTGAGTCTACCCTGCAGTAGGCGAATAATCCTGTAGCGTTCCCTTTGTAAGTCTACTTGAGCCCTACAATTTGCTAAATGCTTTGTTAGAAGGAGTATTAAATTAACTATAGATCAATATTAAGCTCTATCTTCAACCAACAGAATTTCATTCGCTCTGCTGGTACCTGTCTCAATAATACTATAAAACTTACTCTTCCTATTAGCCTGTCAGTTTGTTAAACTTTTAAGCACTGTGACTCATTTATCCCCTAATGCCATTTAAGGGGTTTTTCCCCCTCCCCCTCCCTTCTCCTTTTACCTTTTTCCTCCTTTGCTTTTTTGAAAATAGATATTTAAAAATTTGTAATTTTCTATGTTTTTGGTGATCCCTATAATTTATATTAGAAGATCAGTAAAGATGACATAGTAGGATGAGAATTTTATTGATCAGTGAAAAACAAAAAATGGAAAATTGTGAAGAAGTTGTTCAATTTCTTGATACGACAGCATATATTCAGAAAGGTATATAGTTACTGTATGTATTTACTACTGGTGTATGGTATCCATCAGAATTATCTTCCATAAAATAATAGGTCAGCTAATGATTGAGAGTGATATTAACAGGTCATATAATCCAATAGATTTGATTGGTCAATTCCTGAGAGAGTTTAATCAATATTCAGAGGTCATGCATGTCATCACTGACCACTTTGACCTTTCTTGACCTGTCTACTCCCAACCCAATCTTTTATCAATATTCCAGAGAGGAAACAAATTTGGATCATATATTTGTAACAGAATGGCCTAGGGATGTCTTTTTGATTTTCAATTGTCAGATCATGCTCAGACAGTTTTCAGATTAGTTTGAAAGCTGTCTTTGAACCATTGATTCATTTACCTTTGTACCATTATTCTATTACCAAATCATATGCTATATTGACAAATAACTGAATACCCATAATCTCAATAAATAATGTGGTTAATACATCAATCACTTTAGTTGATGCTTGCTATTGAAGACTTATACACCATGTTATTATAGAATACAGCAAATTGTGTATGTAAGTTTATCTTTTATTTTACTATTGTTTCATTTGCAAGTGTTCCGTGGTTGGTTATACACAACATTTTAATCAAATTTTGATCAGTTTTGAGGTCAAAGGTTATGTTACCATTCATCATATTCTTTCAAATAAGTTAGAGTAGCCATGTAGCTATGCTAACAGCAGATCGTGACAAATTTGTGCAACTGAAGTGCAGCTTTAATGTCTAAACTGCAAACAAGTTTTTGGTTTGATGTGAGGGAATAATTTTAGTATGTATAGGTGAGGAAAAGTAGGACAGGTTGGGGTTATGCCTCATCAATAATTAAATTATCTCAATGGACAGGGGGCACCCCCTTCCTAAGGCTCCTCCTCAGGCCACAGATCAGTAGGGCCTCCCAAAATACCACTGTCTTGACCCACCGATCCTCAAACTCCTTCTGGTGCTCTCGATCGAATAGCTCACTTAAAATTCACCTGAACTTTCAACTTTCAGTTATACTCAGCAGCTTCGAAAGTACTGTAAATTCCTCAAGAATTGCAGGGCTGCGTAGAAATCTTCCCCAGACATCAAGAGGGATAGGATTACACGTCCGTCCGTTCTGTCGTTAGAAATGAAAGCTTACTGGGAGCATGAATACTAATTAAAACAAGAGATAAAAGTAATACCGCAACCAGCTTTGGAAAGTTCATTTGGTTGGTAAGGCATCGCAGTCTTTTCTCTATCTTGCAATGTGCACTAGTGTGCACTGACGGAACTTGCCTGCAGCAAGACCACTTCATCTGGAAGACAAAACATTCCCATGCACCCTGTGAGGATATTCTTGTTCTAGTATTTTGTTACTAATATCATTTTGGTTGAAGTCAAATTATTGCTTCATGTGAATAAAACAGGGGGGAGAAGGGGGGAGAGAGGGAGGGGAAAAGGATTTGCTCCTATCACCATTTTTGCCTGAACCTGAGGTGCTGGGTGGGGGAGGGGGTTGGGTGTGGGAGAGGGGGTGTAGGGTGTGGGAGAGTGAGGTGTACACATAGGTTTGAAAAGAGTAAGACCTTACAGCTCATCTTTGGAATATGACTATGCATCCCTCATTGATCTGATGCCCCAAGCTTTTCAAAACTTGCCAGTTCTTCTACTTTGATTTCATAATGAGCAAAATGTACTATGCACTTTCTTCCTTCCTTGAAATAAATTGATGATTATGAAAAAAAAATTGCTTGCTTTGTATACAGCGGTAATTGCTGCCTTTTTCATGAATTTCCCCTCGGCTTAACGCTACGGTACTTAAACGCTAAAAGGTATACTTATTGTTGACCGACTGTCACACAAGGAGCTCTCTTCAGCCATCACCAGTGAAAGTAAAAAAATGGAGAGATATGATAATTTTTCTGGGGACTGAATTAATGAAGCCATATGAGAGATCTGAAAAGAAGATTTGGGCAGGTTGTGTCAAGTTTTGAAGATGAGCAAAACTTACCGAGTCGTCTATCTGCTCGTGAGTATTTCTCTGTGACAGGTTTCAAATTGCTGAGAGGGTAACCCAACCTTGCAAATTGACAGAGGTAAATCCGGCAATTAAGAAAGACCTTCGTGGACTGTCGGTATTTCAATATAATGTTTTAGGCATTTAATCCTACTTACCTTTTGAACAAATCTGTATTCCTACCTCTTTTTAAGAAGCTGTGGATCTTCCAGAAACTGATTGTTAGAAGACATTTTGTGTCTGTAGGTTTACACCTCATTATCATAGTAAGGCATACATTTAACCTGTATTTGCAAAAGAAATTACATTTCCAACAAAGGATTTCATTTCCTTTGTATATATACGTGCTTCACACAAACAAGAACATTTTGTCTGGATTTGTTTTGGGGTGGAAATGTGGATACATGGCTGAGATGTGCTATAATCTTGTGTATGACTCTATACCTCTCATGTTGGAAAGTCTTGTGTACAAATATTAATTCCCATTGCAGATCAAACACCCACAATGTGGGGCAACATTGTGGGCAAGAGACTGCTGAGAATGCAGGGAACAGAAAATTTATATACAAAAGAGCAAAGCAAAAATTAAGATATTTCTCAATAGTCTCCATCACAGTGGCGCCCCGTATGGAGGCATGGGGGCCGGGAGGCCAATTTTCTCCTCAGAGTTTTCCTTTGCCTCCCCCACAGTTGCCCTCCAATCATATCTGCTACTTATCCAAAACATTTTGAACTAGGCTAATCTTTGTATTAGAAACAGCTTCCAATGCAGTGCATTAATATGAAAAATGATAGCATCATTTTGCATCTAAGTCACTTTACTTGTAGAAAAAATTCACAAAGGGGAAAAAACCCTTCCCTTAGACCCCTCCTCCATAACAGTGTTACATTTCTTGCCCCTAGTTTCCCCTCCCCCCCCGGCTCTTGCCAACTCTGCTCAGTCATCAAGTGCTTCATTCCTTTAAAGGATCTAATTTTTAGTGTATGTTTCTGAATTATTATGACTATTTCAGCAGAACTAGCAATAATAGTTTCCAAGGCAAATTTTTATCCGAGACGGCCTAATTTATGTTCAGATGACCAAATAAGCTTTGGAGGATGACGAGTGGACCAGATGTTTACATATATCATATTCATATCATATTGAGACTAAATACCCCAAAATAGATAAATAATAAATTAATATCACCCTCTGTCACTTTGGAGTCTATACTGAAATAAAATAAAACAGAGTGGTAGGCCAAGGATCTACCTGAAGAGTAGAGATTTACTGATTAAAATTAGTATTCTATTCACCAAACCTAGATGCATCTCTCCTGCAGTGTACTTATTGGTCATTGTTACTTTTGGAAAACCAAATCTGCTGTTTGGAAAACCAAAAAACAAGACTTGATTGTCCGAGGGACAACCGCAAAAATTCCTTCAAAATTTGCCCTGTTCACTACACAGTCTCTTTAAACATTTGACACATGTATCGCAGAGTCACAACAGGTTTTGTTAAGAATAAGTCATTAACTACTACCCTGTGAAACTCAGGGGCCATATGTAAGCTTGCATTATGTAGGAACAAGAGGAAAGCAGCCATTTGAGTTTTCTGAAATATTTACAAAAGAAGAACAGGGTTTATTCAAAATAAGATTGCAACCAGCCACTGCTTTGACATATTTCTAGGTTTTTGCTCTCTAATGAAAGGATAAATAGGGCGTAATTAATTAAACCTAGACACTTCTCATATCATTATTAATATACAGTTAATTGCAAAACTGGAAACATTGAATAAGAAATTGACTTTTTACTTACTACTTGATTTGAAATGAAACCCTGGCTAAATTAAGTTTATTGATATTTTCTAAAAAATATGCTTGATTGTCCATATTATCCTTGGTCAAAGCTAATTGGAACATGACTGTGTAACAGAATCTGAAGAGTGATGACATCTGTGGTAATTAGATATATGTATGTATTCTCCTAATTCACTAATATTCATATTGACAGTCATATTCAGAACGTATCATTTACTTGGCTATAAGGGCCTTTTTTTATCTTCAAGTTTTACCGATGAATAACCTACTTTTCACACAAAATCTCTGACTGAACCAATACTTTGTAGCTGCAAGATGAAAAAAAAAAAAAATCAAAAAATGGAAGAAGAAAAAACAGGTTAATCCTTCAGTAGTAAAACCACTAATTTTGACAATTAGCTTTCTTCTATATGTATGAGTTAAAGGCCTGTATGTAATTTGATCGTTGTACTTTTCAGATTCACTGTTTTAAACTGTGCTAATAGTCTTACATGTGTAACAAGATACAATTTCTTGATTTACTCTGGAATTATCGGCTCTTTGGATTACAACTCATTTGTGTTAATTAACTCCAAATTTTACCATCCAAACAATGCTGGAAGCAGCTGACAAAATTGTTCTATACAATTCGTCCTGACTCAGCCGCCCTCGTATTATAATATACTTAGAGCAGTTTCGAGAGTTTGACTTTTCACCAAGTGAATGTTAAACGTGTAAATCTTTTATGAACTCCCAAGTCAATCTTCAATGTCTTCATTCCAGGACACTTCAAATTTTGAAATTTTCAACCCTTTTTATTGTCACTTTTCTTTCAATGAAACTTGACAATAGAAGCTACCGATGTCGTTATGGGATTTTAGTTTGAAATAGTATTTGCAAATATGATCAATATTGGAGGAAATAGCTGCTTTAAAATCGAGGCAGAGAGTGAGTAAGATATCCAATTTCAATCAATTTCCTTTAATACCTGACAATATCATTGCTTCAGGCTGAAATGGACAGATATATTTGACCCTTAAGTGACCATAGCATGACATTCTATCGTATTTGATGATACGCCTCTTTGGTGTAGTTAAAGTCGTTGTATATGTAACAATTACATATTTAAGAAGTTCACAATATGTTGCTCCTTAATTTAAAGGGAGAAAAAAAGAAAGAAGAAGAAGGAAAAAAAAAGACAACATGTTTATTGGCAGTAAAGACAGGAGGTTGAGGAGAGGAAGTTCAAAAGATGGTTAGGAATGTTAGGAGAGGGGAAGAGGAGAGTAGTGGGAGGAGAAAGAATGGAGGAGGGGGACATTGGGAGGAGGGAGAGGAAGGAGGGGATGTATAGAGAACGAGATGGAGTAGATGTTAAAATTTTTAAATTTTGTACAGAATTAGTAGATTCTAGAATGAAACTGTGGGGAAATGGAATATAGTCACGTAATTCTAGAAGCCAAAACAACTTTGATTTATCTGTAGTTTTGATGTGAGATAGTGTTAAACTCCAAAGAAATCTTTACATCTGGTTCTGAGGAAAAAAACAGATTAACACAATTAAGTAGTATAAATACCAATCATGTCTTTCAATAGAGTTTTCAGCATATATGCAATGATCACATCAAAACAATACAAAAGGAATTATGCCTAGCATTATTGATGTAAGTTTAGCAGTCTGATTCCATATATCAAGATATTCCATTTTTTCCATTTTTATTCCAATTTATTCCATTTTTTCCATATCAAGTTAGGAGATTTCCATTGTCCTGTGATGATGATATGTATGGGAATGGCATTGAGCTCGACAAAACACCACAGCTTATTAATACATATTGGGAAGTATTTTTGTCTCATGCATTTTGACTTAAATTGTCCCTACTTTATATTCCAAGTTCTCTTTACCTCTCACTTTCAAGGTTTTTCCAAATCCTTATCAACCTTTTACTCGATCTCATATTTCATTAACAGCTTATAGATAAAAAGTCATTAGACACATCTAAGAAGACAAATGTATTAAGACTTAGAAAAGATAAAAAAAAGATATCATAAACAGGTCTGAGATATAAACTTGATAGAGGAGGTGTGTATACATCTACTCCTAACATTAATTACATTTTGTCATATATGTTAGTCTGTTGCAAACCATCTATCAGTAGACATTATGAAGATAAAGCAGAACCATAATGAATAATGAAATTGGGATCGCTTCAACGGATACACACAGGCGTGAAATCTAATATTTCCAGTCCCAGTTAGCATAAACAAGATAATTCACTGATCGATAGAAGATCCTCTCTGCCCGGAAATGGAAAGTTTGACATGGGAATTGGTTGTGAAGGAGTGAGTCACTGCTCGTAGTTGATGAGGATGAAATTTTTCCTGTCTCTGAAGGTACCGTTGCAGTATGAAACGCATTTTTGTGAGTTATGAGTTATGTCTTCATAACATTGTAATGTATTTTTTATCTAGCGTATAGAAATGTCGCTGACATATTACATCTGACTCTGAAGGGGTTTAGAATTTCTTATTTATTAAGTTTTCTTTTTATTCCATGAGAAAGTTCTCCTTTATAGTATATAACATAACACAGTTGACAGAAACATGTCTGCATTGGAATAAGTGGACTGATGTGGTTTATTTCAGAGTTTTTCTACGGGGGGGGGGGGGGGGGGGGGGATAGGGAAACCTGCAAGAGGAATACCAACATCATTTATCATGTTGACTTTGGATGATTCCTCTCTCCCATTGGCGTATTGGTGTCATATCTACATATTAAGTCAGTCAATTACTCTACCTGTTCCAAACTGAATCCAATGATTGCTAGTATCACCAATAAAATTGTAAAACCTATTCTTGGTAATGGCAGTGTGCTAATAACAAGTAAACATAGGTATGACAAAACTCCTGTTTCACTAACATTTCGATAATATAATATTCGATTTTTTGTCATTTGAGTCACAGTTGGTATATATGAAGAATAGCCTTTAAAATGTTTGGCAAAAGCAAACATTCTTTCTGGCAAAGAGCATTTTACGGCAGGCGGACTTTGTTTGCGGAGAAAGTGGTGGGTTAAGAAGCTCATTTTACACTTGATTGGATATATGCTGATTATCAAAGGATTGCTATGCCGATGGCCGCCGCGTTACATGATGGCAGTTTAATTTCGTAGCTTTTTTTGTAATTGTCCGTTCTCGAAATTTTTTGCCTCACTTAGTGTCATCGGGAGATTTTTTCGTTCCTGGAGGTCTAATATGGGATGGAGATTGACGTGGGAAGATAAACGATGGCTAGAGAGGAGATTACGATTGCTCACGTACACTAGCTGCTTATAGAAGCCTTTAGAAGTTCTTAAGTATATTGTGTTTACTTGAGGAGGTGTAAATGAAGATGGATTTGTGTTAAGTGTTTAAGGCATTTTTAAGGATGGATGAGAAGGCCGCTCATTACAATGTACTACCAATTAGGCCAAGACTTTAGGCATATCTCACATAAACCCTTCATCAGCTGCTGACGTGTGGTCTTTCAGCAATGGAAAGATTTAATATGTATGAAGAAGTCGGACATACTATACCTGACCAAGATTATTAATTATGAAATTGTTTGGGAAGTAGAGACCTTGGAAAATGGAGAAATAATTGCAAAGTTGATTAATAACAGTATATTATTTCATGTTTGTTATTAATTATGTAGGTCCTTGCATTAATTTTTGTTGTTGTGGTAAAGTATCGAAATATCAGTGAATGTTAAACGGTTTGTGGAGAGTATTGTAAAGTGATAATCCCCTTCCGCTCCCCTCTCCTCTCCCTTCCCTTCCCCTTCCCCCTCTCCTCCCCCCACAAAGAAAGTAAATCAGATTCAGATCCTAATGACACTATCACATCACAGATACAATATGACAACTTCCAGACACAACCATTAAAGTAGGATATCTACCAAACAGAACAACGTTTTCTTCACTAAGATCACTGTCATATAATTAAGCCAAATTAAGATAATTAATTGGGTTTTTGTGTCCCATTCAATGATAACACAAATGGCACACAAGACATAGCTCAGAGTAAATGCTGAATCTGTTTGTAACTTGTAACAGGTTATACACAATATGTTCTATAAACAAACATTTCTCAAAGATTAAACTTTACTGTAGTATAGGAAACTGGATTATCCATTTTCATATATCCGGATATATATCCGGATATCCTCCGGCCCGATATGTCAGTATAGTCCAGGTTCCACTGCATCTATATACAGTTAGTGTGTAAATTATCTAGTGGGATATATGTTTTATTTGAAATATTCCCCCAAAGGTAGCATAATGAAATCAATAAACTGTTCTACTAATGTATCCCCACATATAGTAATATGTTTATTTGAGTAATGTTTGGGGATTTTTTTTTTTTTTTTTAATTGATGAAGATTGGAAACATTAATACAGTAAATAAATGTTGAATTTGTCTCCAAGGCATGTCACTGGCCGATGGGGTAGATATATTTTAGTCTTATCGTTGCCATGAGCCTTTGCTGTAATTATTTTTCTAACTCTTATACCATCTCCTGGGAAAATGGAATGTTTTTCCACATATTGCATTTTAAAGGAAAGGTACAGAGCCAATACTTTTATTTATATAGTCGAAATACTTTACAAGGGCTTAAAGTCTCCAAAACATTCAGAAAACTATTGTTCTATTTTAGAGATATATCATGATAGGCTGTAACAATCATTTCAGCGGGCTGAAATTTTGACAATGTGTCTAAGTAGTACCACTCACTAACTTGAATGTTCATTACTTTCTTTTTGTTTATATATGTTCATATTTTTAAGGTGAAAGGCACTCGGCAGTGCTAATGACAACAGGTTAAGGTTTAGTATTCAATATCAAGCTTTTCTTACTTGTACACAATTTTTTAACTCTTATCTATTAAGAAAAATATGGTAAATAAACAAAAATACATTAAACTTCCAGACAGGCTGATTCTATATCATATTTAGACTTGTTCAAGTCTTTACCCTTCTCATTAAATGCATTATATATCTTTAAAGATATTTCTTAGCAGGTTTTGTTCACCACATAGGCCAATGATAGTTGACCATGCTTCTCTATATATTCTAGCTGCCTAAACTACCAACATGAAAAGCATAGTCTCCTTAGGAAGAGTGTCAAAACTTTGGTTTTCATAGCACTATGGAAACTATATACTGTATGTATATTGTAACACTTTCCTCTCTGCGTAGCGCCGGCCAGCCGATTCATGGCCTAAGACGTAGTATTGTAATTGGCCAGAGAATTAAGATGTACACAAAATAAATCCAGAGAGGTGATTGTATTTTAACAGCGATGTATTGAAAAGAGCTCTTCTTACAGTAAGGTTAAGTGTCTTGTACTGGATATGTGGTACAAACTTGAGGCTACGTGGCCCTGTAGCCTACCATCAAGAGTGTTTCCTCCAACAGCAACCAGAGTAGACTGTTCTGTCCCTCCAAGGTAATGCATTTTATATAAATCTGTTAACAATATGTGGAAATATCACATGTATACAAATGATGGCCGTTACCCTACAACTTAGCTTAAGACATAATACACAAATACTATAGTGCATTTCTACCATCCCTAAACAATTGTACTCCTTTACAGAGATGAATGTGATCACATGAGTATCCCTAGAAAATATCACATGTGTTACATCACAATCCCAGGATAATCCTGATACCACATTGCCGATCCATAGGAGCAGCCCCAAAAGCCATAATCTGCCAACAATTACAACTGGTTTACTTAATGCCAGGAGAGATAACCCCTATATAATTCCAAGGGGATTTAAACTAACACAATGGTTCCACACAGTCCACACAGAACTCCCATTGCATCACAACTTTACAGTAACACTATCATAAATTCTGCCAGACCATTAAGTGTATATTTGCTAACACATGATATATGCGATATAATGATAATTGGTGTTACTTTGATTTCATCATAAAATTAAAATTCTCATTTAAATTGGAATGTATAAAGATCACAAACTGCCCATACTGTATGGTAGTTAACCCCCTCTCCCCTCCCCTTCCCCTTCCCCATCCCCCTCCCCCTCCCCCATCCCTTATATCTGAATTGTTATGAAAAGCAAATAAGTTAAATGAAAGACAAAACAAGACATCTCAAAATTGTTCCAAAACAGGTTCACTTTAGGCAGCAAGTTTCTTTAATCTTGGAAAATTTGAGCACCCCAAAGATACCATATGATGTCATTGACTCAGATGGGTATAAACTATAAAGTAATCTAATGAGAGAAAGCTGCAAACAAAAAAAGAGTAAACTTTATCCCAAAGGGATATCATTAAACAGCAATTTATTTGTGGCTAGACATTTCCCTCATAAAAACCAACGGAAATTGGACTCTGGTATTTTTAATATCTGAGAGTCAATAAATATTCAAGCGAATGGAGGCGGTACATGTGGTATATTATATGCAAGCATGTTGTATCTTTGTAATCAAGCCCTATAGTATTTATTATTCTTTTTTAATGATAAAATGATAAAAGGACAGTATTGTTTCTTCCTCTGTGATTATCATTGGTAAATTAAATATGCATATTCATATTTTATTCTTATGATCTATTATGATCTACATTTATTGGTCAGACTAAACAGCCAATATTGCCAAACTTGAATGATCCTGAATGTATCAACATTATAAATTACTCAAAGGTGTATCATTCATGTAGGCCGCCATGTTGCCTCTTCTTCCCCTGTAAGCCCTTTTGACTCAATATTACTCATTCACTGCCTGTGAATATAATAACCAATAATCCTACATGTGCTGCATGTCATTTCCAAAGATAATCTTTGTTTCTACCTGCTTTCAGTTACAGCATTATTTCATTGTAAAAGTATACATTGACAGCTTCTCAAAATTGCAACATATATTTATTCAATGGTACAAGCCAATGTGATATAATTAAAATTACCTGTTAAATGAGCAAACATTTTGAAATAATTAAAATGCAGGGTATACAAAGTGATATAAGATGATTTCTTTGAGTTTGTCAGTTTGCAAACTCCCGATTATCGATTTATCGATCCAATATGTGCATCGCAATTATTTCAATTATCGATTAAATGTCCTTTCCTGTTTTGATGGATTTATTGAAATTGATTGAAAGTGATGATGTCACTAATATTGTAAGTATTTCTACCAACTGGTAACCATTATCTCATCAAATCTCCAACTATGATGACATCCTTCCCAAATCAGATTCCATATCAATTGTCTGTCCTAATCAGTGGTGTCACCCACTCCTTGTAGATATCCTTTAACCTCATCTCTAGACACCCTCAAAATCTCATCTCTAGACACCCTCAAAATCTCATCTCTGCAAGAACACCCTCAAAATTGCCTCTTCCTGCACTTTCTGTCTGTTGCTATTGAAACATCATCTGTAATTTCAAACTCCCAGGTGTGACGGGAGGAGAAACCACAATAAATGCCATGTGTTCCTGTTAAATTATAGTTGAAATTACCAAAGGAGAGTTTTTTTGTTTTTATCTCCCTACTAATTATATGGTACTCATGCCCCCTGTATACCACAGCGGATTCGTAATTGAAATTAAACCTTAAGGCATTTCTCAAGTGAAATGTACTTCCTAGAGGCCCTTTTGATCTTTTGATTATAGCTGCAGTGTTATGTATTATCAGGGGTTGATACTTATATCAGACAGATCTACGACAATTTATCTCTTAATCTCATTCAAGTTTAATTCCTTCAATTTGAGTATAAATTATCTGAACCAACATTATTAAATGTTTTGATCCCTTATTAAATTGATCACTCCTGTGTCTTCTAACTGTCAAAATGGAAATCAAAAATAAACCAAAACTGTTAGCAAACTGCTTATCCACTAAAGAGCCTGTGTAAGAGAATGTGTAAGAGGGCCTGACGTTTCAATCCTAGCAGGATCTTCTTCAGAGGCTGACTGTCAAAATGGAAGACGGCAACATGCATTCATATACCACCTTCGTGAACAAGTTTTCAATTTCAGGAAAACAGGGTTACACAGCTGATTGCAAATTAGTACAAACCCATTCTATAGAGCACTTCTAACCTGATGTACATATTTTTCACCCCCAAACTTACCGACCAGTGCGAAGTTGCTATATGTACGGAAAAAGGTGACCAGCATAGTGAATTAATGAAAATCATCTTCACCTAAGAGGTTATTCACTAATTCTGTCCAATAGATATATGTATATTTACAATGGGTCGTACTATTTGGTTGACCATGACAGCAAATTTGAAATATGTCCGAAAAAAAGTTCAATATGTTCACTGTAGGAGGGATATGTAGGTTTGTTCAAGAGAAGGTCAGTGTTGGGCCAGTAAAACTCCTCTTCTGTTGGAGATCATATAGGCCTAGCACTATTCTTGTTTATTTCAGCATCTCCAAAGTTATGGAGGACAGAACCAGTCAGTTTACTTCGCTCCTTGCTTACCTGTTTCCCCACAACCTTTGCACCTTCGTTCTACCGCACTGCCTAGAATGTCCTGGTAAGCTTTATAACACTGTGCGCCCTCTATGACCGACCCCTCCCATTTGGATTCCGTTTGGATCCTCTTAAGTTACAACGTAATCTGGCATAAAGTAATTCAGTCATCCACCGGACAAACTCCAAAGCTGATTTAGGTTGTCGGAAAAGACATTTGGTCATCTCAGATGACCGGAAGACAGTTAAAAATTTGTCCTGAAAAGAGTTTTGAAGGCCTAGAGTATATAGTCAATATTATTATTTTGAAATCTAATCAACTGTTGGGAGCACTAAAATGCCACCCCATAGGTTGAATGTGCTGATAATATATATTTATTGAGAATTGCTGCTTTAATTACAATTGACTAAACGTACCCACTGAATGGTCTGAGAATAAATCTAGCTTCCTTACTTTAATTTCCATGTCTTGTTCTTCATACAGTAAACTTCAGTACACCATATCACATAATTTTATTATAAGTTTAACTTTGTTGCATAAAATTGATGGTTTCATCCCCATGTAAATGATAAACCATAAATGTGTCATCAACCTTAAATTGTGGTATATGAAATATATAAAAAAGTACAAAGATGAAATAATTTCTCCTATCACTACCCACGACTTACTGATGAAAAATATGATGTAGACTACAGCCAAGTCCAAAAGCCACAAAAATAGGTGTAATCATCTGGTTCCAGTTTAGTGTCTTTTCTTGAAAATTGAAACCCCCTTATGGACCCTTGTGAGTAGGCAGTACCACCCAAAATGAGATGATGATACAACCAAAATTATTCCAATGTTTTTCATCCATTTATTTCCTTCTCTCCAGTAGCTGTCCTTGGGAACTTATGAAAATACAATTTGTAACTTACTCAGGTTAGAAATTTTCTCAATTTTAGATGTGACATGGTAACTGCACAAAAATGTTCAACATGTTGAAGACATAATTTGAAAATTAATACCTGAGAAATTTAAAAAAATAAAGTCAAAATAAAACTGGATAATAACTCTTGACCTATATCTGATCATTTCGAAAATTAAGGTCAGAAAAACGTGGAAAGAGAGTGAAAGAGGAAAGAGGAGGGGCGAGGAAATGAGAGAGGAGGGGAGGGGAAGGGGTGGGGGGAGGACTGAGTATAGGCGTATACATATAAATATTTTGAGATAAGTAAAATTGTTCACATGTAGTAGTTAGAGGGCCACACATAATGTTTGGATCTTGACAGTCAAAGAGGAACTGAAATGAGAACAGACTGAGGACACATTTAAAATAACGGATGGACAGACAGAATGAATTGGACCGTGAGTAAATTTGGACAGAACAGATGAAAAGAAAGAGGGAATTAAAAAGAGCTATGGAAATCAACTATGCAGAGGGATGTAACAGTTTGGATGGGGGGGGGGGGGGGGTGGGTGGTGGCAGGTTGATGAGTGTAAATGAGGTGAGTAAGGGAGAAATAATATAATTGGCGATAGGGGAGATATCATGTGAGTATGGATGGACATAATGTGTAATGAAGATAGGAGCTGATAGAGGATGGAGAATAGAGTGAGGGGAAAAGATGGGGGGGAAGGGGGGTTTAGTCACGCCTTTCTTAGATGTTGCGACCATAAGGTTGAATGATGCGGAGGCTTTGTACCCATGCAAGTCCAAGAAACCTATTCAGGAGGAATATATTTCATTCAGTTCATGTCTATATGTAACAGAGCTCATACTTAAAACAGAATTCATCCATTAAGAATTCTAGTCAAATCTATATATGCACTCTCAAATATTTGCAATTTAGATTCTAAAATATTTTGTCAAAATATCTTTGAAGTAAACAAGCATGAAATGCATCCAGAATACAAAATGACCAAAAATAAAGGAGACTAAACAAGTAGATATAATATTTCATTTTTAGGAGGTTGAAAATCAGCAAATATGTGTCATAAAGTTTAACAGAGAGAATTTTAAAACCAGCTTTTACAAGTATCCTACAGTATGCATGAATAGTAAACCATCATATGATATGCTCTTGTACAGTAACATCAGATTCAGTACCGAGCAAAGTCATTGCTGATAAATTATTGATACTTGGCAAAGACTCCAGGTTTAAATTATTTTGTTCTTTAAAATATGACTGTTTTGAATATTTGTGACACGTAACATCCGAAGAAGCAAAATTTCTGCTACTGTGGAAAACTACAACTGCAGAATGTGATCAATATTTCATAGAATATATCTGGTTATTTATGTGTTATAAATAACTTATCAGATCTATTAAAATTGAGGTTCTAATTTTAGAGAAAGGGAGGGGTTTAAGAGGGGGTTGGAATGTGGAAGGTCTTATAAAAGGGGGGTCGTGGGCTGAAGAGGGGGCAGGGACTAAAAGAGCGAGAAGGCAGAAGAGAGGGGGTGTTAAGGGAAGAGGAAGGAAGCCAAGGGATGTTGAAATATGGAATGAAGAGAGTAGGGAGGAAGGGAAGGAAAGGAAAGGAAAAGAAAGGGGGGAGAGGGGAGAAGAGTTGAAGGCCGTGAAGGAAGAATTAAAGAATGCAATTATCCTGAATTGGATAATTTGTCAGTAAATTTTGGCACTTTGTACATAGGACTTTTGCTGCTCCAATACATGCAGTCTACTTCAAAGTGAATTTCTTGATTTAATTCACTGGATCCTCTCAACTCTACATATATGTGTACTATCAGGCAATCTTTTATGATCAGGCAATCTATTATATAAAAGTCAGACTTTCAATAAATACAAAGTAGTTCATGTAAACACTCGTTATTATTAAATTATAGATTTTTTACTATCACTTTATTATATCATTGCCAAATGTATTCAATCTGTTTTTTCCCCACTTTATTTTCACTATCAAGAATCAGTATTGTAACACTGACTCTGCATGTATTCTCAGCTAAGGTAAAACTACTTCAAGCTCTGACAAATAGCAAATATCACACCCCTGAAGAAAATTTATTCCAAGTCACAGTTTTCTACTGATTGAAGTTAGCAATCACTCTCATTAATTTAAACTTCAAAATGCTGCAGAGCTATTAAGGTTTATACACTACAGGATATGTTTTTAGCCTTTTTGGAAAAACAAAGTAAAATTCAAATATAAATGGAACTTCATATTGAAGTTTTGGAGATGAGTAAGAGGAACCCATGAGAATTACAGTTCTGGCATTGGCACTTACTATATGCTAAGTCTATATACTAAGGTTGGGGAATATGGGAAGGGGAGTTAATTTGGCCTTAGCCAAACTCCCCCTCCCCCACCCCCCCTGTTATAATGAATAGGATCTGGAATCAACTCAATATTACAGTCCACAGTACAGTTCCATAGGCTAATGTTCTACAATAAGGGATCCCTTTTGAGAGAGGATAAGTGATTTAAAAATACTGAGGGGTTGGGAGTGGAAGAGGAGGGGGAAGGGGATTCAGTTAAATTAAGTATGGGAGATGTTATACCCATCCATCTCAAATTATTCCCTCTCCATGATCCCCACCCCCCCCCCCTCCATCACTCACGCTCCATTCTCCTACCAATCTGTTGTCAACACCCGATTTAATATACCGACATATTGTAAGAAGAATCAGTATGAATACAACAAGTACACATATACTATCATTCAAGTCAACAGTTGACTTTATACACTAGGGGGTACTACAATCTCAAGGACAGATAAAAACATCATCCATAATTTTGATTTACATAAGCACTACCATGTCCCACTAAGTATATACCTCACTTTAGAAACCATTGTTAGAATCCTGTTGTATCAACATCAGTTCTGACCTCTCTGACCTTTAGTCTCATGTACTAACATTTTCTTGTCAAAACTTTCATTCTTCAAACTTTTATGATAATTCAACAGGACAGATGCTGTTTAAGTAATAATGACTTTGCCAGATGCAACATAGTTAACCGTGAAGGTATTACTCTACACTCGGTTTATAACCAAGCGACCATTGGATGTTACAACTATTTTAGCACAAATAATGCATGTAATAGTCATTTTCCCTAGCTGTTAGAAGGTTTTGGCAAATCTATGTACTGGTATTGTCAACAGGGTTTGTTTATAAATCTGCCAGAATGGTCATGTAATAGAATTAAACATCATGTATCATGTCGTCAACTCTTTCTCTGATTATAATTAATGGATCAATTTTGTGTAATTCTTTAATTCAGTAATTTGTTGTTTAATTACTTTCCCAAGTTTTCAATTACTGGTGATGGGATTTTTTGAGAGAGTCTGCAAAGGAAAATTTGACCTTTCAAAGATACATAATATTTTTCCTGAAGGTCATTGAATTGAATATTTATGCAAGATTTAGGGTTTGATAAAGCCAAGGATTTTATGCATAAATTACTATGTGTAGTTTGCTCTAAGTTAAACTTAATAAATAACAACAACATTTTCCATTTTACCATGCAGTTAGTTATACTATGCAAATCATAAAAGAAAACGATTTTTATATTACTCTTTATACTGACCATAACACATATTGAAAAAATGCATTCTTACTGTTTCAACTCATCTAGATTAAACTTTGATTGTTCATGTGTTTGGTAGAAAGTCAACAAACTTTGAATATGGATTATGTAGTTTGTTTGATAACTTACAGTACACTATTTCCACTTGCATAATTGAAAGAAGTTGAATAAAGCCCCTATTGTTGTAAGCGTTTTTGTTCATTGCTTTAATACTTCCAGCGTATAGGGCGGAAAGATCCCCACCCCCCCATCTCCCCCTCCCTCCAGACACACACAAGAAACAACCCCAACTATCATATCATTCCATCACTTGTACATAATCTATGTAGTGTTATGTAATGCGGAGCTGTCCACTTTAAAGATCATAATAATCAGAGCAACTCCTAGCTGTCTGGTAGGACTTTTAAAATTACTACTTTTAGCTCTGCTAGTGACTTGATGGCTTTTAATTGAAAATGTTTGAGTCATAAGTGTCTTGCGCTGGCGGTTCTTTCAGGGGAAAAAAACCAGAAAAGGGTATATATAGAAGACCTTCTGAGCGGCCTAAATCTGACGTAATTCAAGCTTATCCATTTATTTCTTGGAGCCTAGCTGGCAATGTTTATGATTTGAAAAATGCTAGAATGCTTCTAGCCTATCAATTAGAAAAGCCAGATTGTTCCTAAAATTGTGACTTTATTGGCGTTTCGTGTCTGGTTCGAGCAACAAGAATATCAAGTTGTTGTTTAGATCTACGATAGTCCTGTTAATTCTCAGTTTTCCATTACAGCTAATCAATCCTGACTTGATGATATTTAAATATTTCATGAAGTGAAATCTTTAGCGCCGCTTCATAAATGGGTTTCCTTTAACTTGTGGCAAACTCGTTACGGAACAAAATCGTGAATACCCAGACACTGCAGTAGCTGGGAGTTTATTGTATACAGCTGGTATGATGGGAATATATGATTGGTAACTATAATTTGTCAAGCAAAGAGCAATTCGTGATAAAACTTCTATTAAAAGTTGTATACAGGCCTTCATATTTATGATGCTGTTCCTTAAGTGTGATCAATTACATAAGATGACATTTTAATGAAATATTAATTGCTAAAAGTTGGTAAAGTTTGGTGAAAAGGATACATGCAGTCATGTTTTTAAGATCTTATATGTACTAGCACATGAATGCAATTAAATGTTACTCTTGATCGATTGTTTAAGTCACACGGTACCTACAAAAGTGGAGAAAAAAAAAAAGACATAAAATTTATGTAATGGAAAAGGGCAAAGAAATTTATGGCTAAAACAGGATTTGAAACAGAGACCTCTGGATTGGATAACCATTTTTCATTTACTTATATATTATTTATTAAAAGCTAAATTTCTAATGAAGTTCTCTTCCCTGTCGCTTTCTGGATTGTATCGAATGAAACTTGGGCATGATCCCTGGTTACACAGTATGCAAGGTACTGTGGATTCTGAATGGCACCCTCAGCAAAGAGATAGCTATAGGGATCGCCGTTAATTAAGAGCTAGGTAGCTCAGTTGGGAGAGCGCTGGGTTTGTATCTCAGGGATCAGTGGTTCGAATCCCGGTCCAGCCATTAATTTCATTGCTCTTTCCTATTGTCTATAATTCCCCCGCCAGTTTTCCTTACATAAATTCATGTACACGGTTACATAGAAAGGATAGATACATTTTTATTAATTGTTCATTAATTAAGGTTATAATGAAGGGAATTAACAAAATTGCAATGTTTTGGTTTTAAAGTTATATCATTAGATGCCAGTAATTAGGTTTCAAAGTAGGTAATTATGCAGAAAATAGAAGACAATGAACGAAAAAGGTGCTTTGGAAGTTATGAAAGATTAAATCAATGTATATACTAATCTAAACTATTGAACATGTTATATAAGTCTATTAACTAGATCACCTAATTGTCCCTCAGGAAACTGAGGAAGAGTTTAAGCAACCATTTATTTAGTACGTTTATAGTCAACTGACTATAGTGAGAATATAAATTCGTCTGGATCAAACTACTTCTTTACATAATTGTAAATTAGTTTACAAACTTTTTACATAATTGTAACAGCTCATGAATGCATCTGTAATGTATCACTGATAATATCGATATTTATTGCATAGGATTTCAATCCGTTAGCCTGTTATTGCATTCCGCTCCGGTATAATGACATTAGCATCGAGGCTTGTGACTGAGAGAGACATTATTACTTTCTGAACAGAAAAAACGATTCCACCCTCCGCTTCACTTTATTTTAATTTGTTAAATTTCCTGTTCCCTACAAGCTCTCCTCAAGTACATAGGTAAAAAATTGTGGTATTTTCATTGTGGAAATTAGGAATCCCTATTAACTCTGGGTAATTAAATCTTGTTCCCTCTCTTCTGCGAGGGGATCTCTACCCCACATGACCGAGTTTGACCAATGTAAATAAGCAAATCAATTTAGTATCGGCAATGTTGCCTCTAAAATGTACTGTCAGGAAGCAAGGTATTTGTACAATAGTTTCGACTGAGGTCAATTGTAATTACGTTTATACGAATTGTACAGCAATGCGCGCAGGGATGTAGGCTATATATGACGGTTTATGAAAGCCAGACAGGCTTGGGGTACAAATGTGCCCTTTAGTATGAAGTAATAACTCGTAGAATAATACAGGTCAACTAGGTCATCGTGGATTGACCTTTCGGTCTGATTTTTGTAGTTGGATGGAGATTAAGGATCAATAATATATCTGGAAGCTGAGGTTTGAATTTGTTATTTCATTAAATGATACCATTACCAAGATTGCTTTTTTTATTTTTTTTATATATTTTGATATATTTTTTTATATTTTGTTTTTGTCCTTTATACCAGGGACAGAGCATTTGGATTCATCAGGTGCATCTGAAGATGTTTATAACCTGGGGAGGGGGGGGGGGATATTATTATTGCATATCGTAGGATTGTCAGAGATGAATCAGAAAGACTACTGGTGTTTGTGCAGCATGAAGTTTGGTCTGAGTTGGAAGGATTTTATTGCAAATAAAATCATGAAAAGTAATAAATTTGATATCAAGTTTCTGAATGTGATGAAGCTTTTTTAACGATCAACATTTAGATACAAAAACCTACAGATGTAAAAAGTAAATGAATCACAGGATTAGTCTGACTGGCAAATTATTAACAATAGAGAAGAGCAAAGTAAGTTATGGCTAGAATAGGATGCAAACTTAGTGACCATTGGTTCAAATCCCATTCCGAATCACCAGCCATGCATAACTCTTTTTTTTTTCAAAACTTTTAAATGTAATCAATTTAAGTATAATACAACCATATATGTGTTAGCTTAATGTTGAAACTGATATATTCTTAACTTTCCAAGATTAATTTATCAGCAGGTCTGAGTTTACCTGCTGCAGAGACCCTGACTTTAATGATATCCCAATTATGCTTCTCTAAGATGCTGTATAGTGGATCCAACATATTTAACAAGTTAATCATTTTGCAGACATAATGGGGATAGATCTGTTCAACTAGAAAATATTGCAATCAAATTATATTTACATTAACATTGCTGCATAAATTTAGTAGGATATTGACCAAATATTGTTGATTCGAATATATCTCAAAGAATTGGAAGTAATAGTTTTTATACCTTTCAATATCTGTGTACGTTGTGTCTCAACAGATCTTAAATCAGTTTTTGTAAATTATATATAATATTTAAATTTAATCAACCTGCAGACCCAGTGCTTCACTTTAGCAAATTATTTACACACCACAACTGACATTCAGTTAAGAATTCACTCCCATCTCTTCCACAACCAAATTAGTGTATGACACATAGGACTATATACATAAGTTTGATTTTTATACTCATGAAACAGTTCTTTGTTAAATTGAAAATTTATTTGATAATTTTCGAAAGCATTGTTATTACATTTCTATACTGAAATTTTTGAAACCAAATGTACAGGGGAAAAGTAAGAATAAGCAATAAACAACGAAGACAGTTTAACAGACATCAAACTAAGATCAGATCTTGTTTGTGTGGAACTTCATGCAGCTGCAACATTATGACATAATTGTTTCAAAACCTTAGTTTCCTCGGATGGTTTCAATTTTTCCATTCACCATTCCCAAACAACCGACCCCACTTCTCCTACCTACTAGACAACTCTCTTGGACGTTGGTGACCAAAGGTACCGCTGCATATAAGAGATTAGACTGTCATTGGATAAGAGCAGTCATGTGATCTTGCATACAATTTGCACTGCAAATTATGCCTGCTATTCAACTACAAACTGTGATAGTCAAACCGTGAAATTAAGTAAAATATTAAAAATTGGGTCATAACACATCCATATATTACAGGTGTTGATAATTTTTGGGGGGAAAAAGCCGTCATCTGCATCTAATTTCATATTTACAACAGACTTTTAAAAGATGAATCATATATGAATTAATTTGGAACAGTTCAGAATTGTTTAGCGCTTTGTGTCAGTTGTCATGGCAATCATGAATCTGTTTACATAGTGCGGTCTCAGGGAGACATCAAATAAAAGAATTTCTTTGATATTTTGCTCACTAAAAGCTTCCATCTAGCTATGCCAATTCTTATAATATTGACTGTAATTTGTAAAATGCAAAACATATGTTAACAATGTCTAAAAAAACTGAAGTTTGTAATAATTTTTAATTTGTTATGTTTGATAGTTTGTCACACCACCATGGGAAGACTCCGTTAGAGGACTTCATGAGGGGGGGGGAGGGGGTAGGGGGAGGGAGAGTTTACTTGGCTGGGAAGGGACATGACTGGTGTGACTAATAGTTCTCTACCATTCATATATGTGGCACAACAAGTTGGTTAGAAGCAAACCTGATTTCTAGTTTAAAATATTAATAATACCACCCAAGGATTGCTGGCTCGTTTCCTGACTAGTTTATTACGTTGTGTCCTTGGGCAAGATGCTTTATCTCACTTGCCCCTCTCCACCCAGGGGATAAATGGGTACCTGTGAGGTAACTTGTCATAGGGAGGGATTGTCTCTGGGACAGGTTATCATTGACCAGGGGTAATATAACGTCTGTAAAGCACTTTGAGACCTATCGCTGTATAAAGCCCTATATAAAAATCAAATATTATTATTATTAGCTATGAGATAAAGTGAAGGGTTTGCAACATTGTCATAACAAACATTTTTCAGAGCTGTATTTTCTGTTTTATTTGTTTTTTGAAATAATAGCACAATATGTGAATATTTAAGTGTACATAAATCATATGCTTTATATGAAACAGTGAATTTCCTTCAGGGCCGATTTATCCAAAATATTTGAAGTAAAGTTGTGAAAGGAATGTTATCCGAGATGAAGAAAAGACTTCACTCATTCGTGTTTTGCCAAATCCATGGATTCGTAAGATTAAGGTTATGCTCTAAAATTCATATGTTCCCTCTAATTTCCACTTCCTCCTTATGTTCTTCCTTCTCCCCCCCCACTCAAAAAAAAATATCTATTATGATATCTTTGGTTCAGAAATTTTGCCCAAATTGATTGAAATGACAAATTCAACAATTCAGTATATTATCTGCCACAGGATTATTAATTTTTTTATAGTGTTCATGGCGAATCTTCATCCAAATATCTAAGTTTCTCCTCAAAATTATCCACATCCATTCACCATGCCACTTTCCTATTTTGTTCAGGAATTATAACAACAATAAGAAGAAAGACATTCTAGTTATACGGTCTTTAGTCTAGATTCATTCCAATGCTTTAAGTCGTTGTTTGGACAACTTTCCTTTTTTTTTGCAACTTAGCTATTAGCATTGCACTATGATTTAAATACGAGACGGCATGGCTTTGTACAAAAGAAGTGAGCTGGGAAGAATTTATTTTTCTGAATTGACTTTTGATACCCATTATACATGTGCAGTCCTATTAATGGCTTTCCCCTGGCAGATTAAAAAATGGGTTAATAATTTCAAAGCGCAATTTTTCCACTCAGATTTAAGTGTGCATAACATGATGTAGCTCAAGAAGATAATCCGTGTAACGATTGTAAATGTCAGGATGAGGGGGGGGGGATAGGGGGGGAGGGAATACCATTTGAGTGAAGTAAGCTCGTACTTCCTGCCACTCTTGAGCTTTCAAATTGGGTAGATTTGATGGACTAAATTAACCTCTTTGAGTCCATTAAGTATAAAACTTTGTAGAGAACTTGACTCAGTGGAAAGTGACATAAATATACATGTAGGAAAAACAATGAGTGATATGACGTGATTGCATTGACGTCCTTAAAATGCTGCTGACAGTAATAACAACATTTGAAGTCTATTGCAGAATTCTGTCTTAAGAGTCTGACAGTGATGAGTATGAGGGAACATGTGGTTAAAGGGTGTGAAGACTCGCGCAAAAAGAAACGTCTAATGCCGGTACTTTGACCTAGTTTCGAATGAGGTGTAACAGAAGTGTTAAACCACCATCGATCCCAGAAAATACACACACAGCTTGCTACCGTCGGTAATTAGACACTAGTGTACAGTCAGTACATACAGCTGCAGTTAATACCCTGCACAGCGCAGTATACAACGATACAGCAATGGACATCTCAGGTCCAGCTAAAGATAACAATTAGGTATCACGTTTCATTACTGTCTGCATTTTGTAGCGACACAAACAAAACGTCACTTGCAAGCAACAGAAAGTTAACTTTTTCAGATGGGCGCAAGCGGTTTGGGGCGAGTCTTCAATGCCTTTAAAGGTCTGCTGTATAGACCCCAACTATAGCACGCTATCATGGAAAAGATTCTTGAGATTATGTAATCGACCTGCCTTGGTCGTAAAATGACCTCTTTTTACCAATTAGTCTGCAACTCTTGCCACATATTTTTACTTGTATGAGGGTCTTTGCGTGAACGCTGTATGATTAACTGCACTGTAGACTGAAAATATTTCCACACAGTGTTTATACAGAGAGCCTAATGGTGTCAACAAGCTATGCAGGCTAATTATTGAGCCTGAGGTCGATTTAGGCCGTGGCAGGTCGATTACGTAATCTCAAGAAACTTTTCTATCTATAGCTGCTATAATTGGAGCCAATAAAGCAGATCTTTAAAGATATAAACTGGTAGTATAAGTGTTAAAGCAGCAATTTGCATTGATTCTCAAGATTTTTTAATCGTAGGATATTATATGATACTATACCAATGAAGTAAACTAAGCTAACTGAAAAGTTTCAATTCAAAATATTCCCAAAAACTGCAAAAATATGACATTTTTCTGACATTCGTATTTTGAATCTTTGGCTTTGATACACTCCTCCCATGCACTAACAGGAACCTTGTGAATATGTTTAACGGACAAGGTCATTTGAATAGCAATGTAAACAGTAAACAAAAATCAGCTGAGGAGATGGAATGCGCGAAGGAACAGTTACACCATATCTATTAGAATACAATACGTAACGAAAATAGAAAACAAAAATCATGTGTGCATGTAGCAACAATTAATGCTTTGCTAACTACTTACTAGTACGTACAGTAGGCCAGTGGCGGAGCGTCCATACAGTCAGGGGGG
>KN886047.1:10803-28835 GCA_000934455.1 Apostichopus parvimensis
CACACAAGGGTAAAACTACTTAGTACTAACCAGAGCCGACCAAGGCAGTACTTTTTTTAATATAAGCTTATTTAATTTTCAAGTACTATTATATGATATGTACTGGGCATGAAGGTATTGCCAGTGCTGACAACCACCAGTGGCAGAATTTAGTAGTAAACTGATAATACCAGCATAGGCTTAGTATTGTGTACTTGTACTAGCACTACCCTACTTTGAACTGCTTAAGTTCTCCAAAATTCAAGGCAACGACATTGTATTCGTAAACAATGTCTTGAAAGCTAACATCATAATTCATAAACACATGGTCCCGTAATATGAATACACTGCACTATAGAATACTTAAAACTATAACCCTGGGCTACACACTATGGTAATGTGCATATACATGTACATATGCAATTAACCACCATAGGATACGTTGATGCCGGTGAACAAGAGCAACCTTAAAAATGTCACTTTAATTCAACCCAGAATGCTGGAACAACTCCGAATTTAGCCTCAAATCATTGTTTAACTTGTTTTATACCATCGACCGGACGATGGAGGTGGTACCTTCTTGAAAACGGAAAATGTGCAATTCGAAAGGTTTTTACTTACGTTTTGTTTTTATTTTTCAAGCCGGGGCAAAGAAATTTCCGAATTTCATCCACATTGTGAGTCCGACATCGTCGCAAACAGATATTTAATGAATATTCAACTTCTTTTCTTCAAAGTTTTGCTTGAAGCAATTCGATTGCTGCTTTATGAATATGTATTAAAACGGATTTTCAGACGATATCCAAGCTGCAGTGTATTAAAATATAGTGATGGGCTAAGCTCCCACAATGCATTTCACCGCTTTTGCCAAGTGTTTAATGATTGCGAAATAACGTTCCCTACAAACAAGTTTCGGAGCGTGTGCCAAAAAGGCCTGCAACAACTGTGTTTCAGCCTGATTTGGCCCGATTTGGACATAAATCGGTGAAAAAGTCATAGAATGAGATAAAATTCTCGAAAAAAAAATAGTAACTTTTGTTGGCCTATATGATATATGCTTGCTCTGGAAATTCCAGAGAAAAAGAATTTTGTATGAAGACGCTGAAACTTTTTTAAGAGAGAGTCCCACTTACTGTTACAATATCTCTATACATGTAATGTATTGAGATAATAATATATTATTTGAATTTTATATAGCGCTTTACACCAGCGATAGGTCTCAAAGTGCTTTACAGATGTTATATTACCCCTGGTCAATGATAACCTGTCCCAGAGACAATCCCTCCAGTCGGCAGCAGTTATATACTGCGCCCAATGACACGTTAGCTCACAGGTACCCATTTAACCCCTGGGTGGAGAGAGGCAAGTGAGATAAAGCATCTTGCCCAAGGACACAACGTAATGAACTAGGCAGGAATTGAACCAGCAATCCTTGGATCACGAGTCCGACGCCTTTAATAGCCAATTGGCCACCACGCTCTCTAATTGATGTCATTTTGTGAGGTTTGTGAGGTTTTCTGAATATACAGATGATTTCTGGCTTTTTAAAAAAAAAAAATATCAGTTACTAAAAGCATTTCATCAGTAAACTTATGAAATTTCAAATGTCTTTGAGATGCAAACAGTTTGTTGCATTATAGGATTGCCTTAGTTCCCTACTATGTGTTTTGTATTAGTACCAGTTGTGCGAGAGTGTTGAACGTCACGTAGTATACTGGTTTTGTCTTGGTTTTGCGTGGTCATTCCTGCTTGCCTAATGTTTGTGGGCATGTTGTGGGTGTCCCTAAATCGTAGAAGCAAAGTTAATTGGCTGTTTTAGAGACAGATCTTTTTGATTCGTTGCCAAAATTGTATCAAAACCTACAAAAGCATTGTATGAAATTAGTATGCAATTAATCCACCTACGACACCCGCCTCGTTAAATGTCACAAAAATTGGATCGGGTAAACAATGTTAGAAAGTAATAAATGATTCCAAACTTTGCCGCCTAGATATCTCCATATTAGAAATACTATCACACACCAAAAGTAAGTTGTGATATATTTATGACATTTTTGCTGATCATTTACTGCCCACGACAAAACATGATCAAAAAACTTGTTCGCAAAAATCACAGGATACTTCTCCAACAATCTAATAGCTTGTTGAGAAATGCTTGTTCCAGACGATGAAGTCAAAAACACAGCAGAACAACGTCAAAACAAGCTTGATTCCTAACAAAAGATATTGTTACCAGAATTAGCCTAGCTTTGCTTTGCAAATGATAGATTTGGAAGAAAGTGCTGACGGCCGTTGACCTGTAGGAGGGTCAGTGGCTTGGGGAGGGGTCAGGGGGAGGGGCAGGGGGAGGGGGGAGGGGGCAGTGCTAAAAGGGTAGATGAGAAAAATGCTAAATTATAGTCGAGACAGGTAGGTATCATCACTTGTAAATTAATACCCAAACTAAGAAGTTTGGAGCTTTTATGACAATTTGTTCGTTAATATTCTACTGCACTTGAACTAGGATTATATATGCCCTGATAAATCAGGAATGTCCTGTTTATGCGTCCAAAATATATTGTCTCGGCGGCAGAATTAAAGTAACTTGTCCTGAACTTCCTAAAGGTCTTTGTGACCTTTTAAAAGTATTATTGTGTTTAGGATACCCCCCAAATATGGGAGAAAAAGAGGAAAAAGTAGCCATGGATTCGCATCACCATAAGTGATTACTTCGGAATGCATGATTTAAGCGTGTTTTCAAAAAACATAAACGTGATTGCTGGCCGCATATTTGCCCCCACCAGCTTGGCGGGAAATGCCGTTTTCATACTGTAATGTAGGCTACATACAGTAGTTGTTACAAGTATTATTACAGAAATGTTGCTGTTACATTTTGTGATATAGGTACAAATGGTTACATCAGGTATAACATTGTTTGAAATGAACCATTAATAACTAACATTATAGTGATAGTGCGGACTTGAGTTTTTCAACATTTTTTAACCAAAAGAAAAATGCTAACCCTTACTTGAACCCTTTTACAACGGAAGCCAATGTTGTACAGTACTGAGGGTGGTCGTATCAATTCCTGTTGGGAATTGATTTGATCAAAATCAAAGCAAAAATGTATGAAAAATGTGAGGGAAGGTGTGTTAGAACTCACTACAGTAACCATAGCAACCTCTTAGTGATGATTTCTCAGGTGAGTATAACTACAATGTAAATGCCAAATTTCAGAATTTCAAAAAAATGATTTGCTTAAATTAGTTTCAAGCAAGCCAGCAATTATTCTTAGTGGTTTCTCATCCATCCAAATTTATTGAAGACAATCAGGATGGTTAGTCTAACAAGACGTAAATGTCAGGGTGTGATACTTATTTACAGGATATGGAGGCAATGTTTATATTCAAACCCATCCCCCTCCCATCCCATCCCCTCCCCCTCTCCTCCCCTCCACCTCCCCCTCTCCCTGCCCTCCCCTCCTCCTCCCCCTCCCACTTATTGGGAAACTAAGATAGGATTTCTACAAAAGGTTGATTTCATAATTTAGATTCTAGACAAGTAAACACTGTCCCTAAAGATTCCCCCATTTTTATTTTCATTCCCATTTTCCTTGCTCTATTATTATTTTTCTATCTCTCTCTTTGGTTTGGCCCTTCATACAATTTACCTTCACTTTGTCATTGCCTGTTATAAGTTTCTTCTATATCTACACTACCGAGGCATACATTAGACGGGGACTAGACCGTGGACTCGAGGAAGACAAGAGCCTTATGCATGGCTTGTGTCGTTTGACCAAACATGCTAATTAACGCAAGCAGCCTTGAAATGTTAAACCATGAAGACGAGCTAGATCACACACGATATATATATATTGAGATCTATGTGCCTGCCTGCTCTGTGGGCATGTCAATTTATGCCTCATATCAATCAAGTAAAATGTAATTTCCAGGAAACACAAGCGTGAAAGAATGTTTGACGATAGTTCACTCCTAAACTGTAAGGGGGTTGTTCTACTGTACATGTGAAATTTCAGGGGAGATGGTATGCATATATATTCATCATGCACGCTGTGTCCTGTTAAGTGGGTTTCACTGTGCTAGTACAATCTGTCGCCACGGTAATACTTCAAGTTCCACGTGAGAGCTAGTGAAGCATGAAGCTCTTTTTTTTCTTCTCCAGATTAGCTTCTGGTTTCTGAGAACTTTGATTCTAAAAGGATTATATATCATGAAGAAGAAAAAAATTACCATTGCTTGGTGATATTAAAATTTAGTAAAGACTGTCTTGTTTTAGTGTTATGTCGTCATGGAAACGTGTGAAAACAAAGGTTGCTCCCAAACTCATGAATACCACACAAAGGCTAGATCAAAGAAAACGCTGTAAAAGAAGTGTTGTATTGCTAACTTAATGACCAGTTTAGTAGCATATTTAGCACATTTTAGCATATTTTAGCATATTTAGCACATTTTAGCATTTCTTAGCATATTTAGCACGTTCTATGCTATTTATTCAATTTATTCTATATAACATTGTAAAGTTATATCTATCAAGCTCGACACACAGCCGATTGTATAAGCTACTAGTAATTGCAAATTAAAACAATCTGAACCAAATAGCAAGGAATAATTAATCCAGAATATTGCATCGCAAAAATGGTTAGCAAAATGGTCTGTTACGTTTGGGCGCAGCGTGATAATATTTTACTGACAAAGAACAGATATACTGGATTAGAAATGTTAAGTACGGATATCTTGCCAACTCTGTTGGACTGACAATTGCAACTTAAGTTCATCATTTTTTTTTGTTCTCAATGTCTACTGGCAATGAAATGCATGTGCTCTGTATTTTTTGGAGCAAAACAAGAAAAATTCAACAGGCATTTAGCCAGTTAAATATCCAGAATTTGGAGCCCCAGGAAAATGGTACATTCTGAGACATACCAGAGCTTCCAAAATAATCTGAATTACTTTTTCTCATCTTTTAAATCAGTTTATAGATATTATAAGGGTTATTTAGATTTGTTTTATGTTCTTTTGCTGTTTTCCATTAATTTTCTTGTTTCTTATTTCTATCCTTTCCCCCCCCCCTCACCCCACCCATTTTGTTTTGATCTTGGTCATTACATAGCCTAACTGATTTAACAACCTTTCTTTGTTTTTCAAGTGTCCATCATAATTAATTATTTGTAATTTTGTGTACCAAAACATCTGTATAAGTTTTTGTACTCATATAAATTTGAATTGAAAGCAATTTTTCATTTTCCTGATTGACGTTGGATCTTAAAAAAAAAAAGAAATAAAAAAGACAGGTTTGGGTTCCAAGTATCATATCTTTTATCTATTGGTGTAGCATGGTCACATGTATTGTTACACCATCAGAGAGTGACAACTTCAGCACAAATATGTGCAGTGGTTTTTGATGATGTATGAGTTTTGGTCAATTTAACTTTTCATGCCATTTGTTATTTTTAGTCTCGCATTTACAGTTTTACAAGTTTTAAGGAGTCTAGTTCCAATTCCAGGCCTAGAAATTCAGGTTATTTAACTGGCTAAATTCCCAGTGGAACTCTCTTTTTGCCATTACAGTAAAAAAATCCACTGGCATTTTCACACTGGGTAGATATTAACAACCAACATAATAAGTGCGGTAACAATTGTAACTCGAAAAAATATCCGCATGATTTCGGTAGCTATTATTGCATGACTCTTTTTCCTGCTTATTATCAGCAAATACTTATCGGGCTGCTCTCATAAGTAGCTCCCATATGTACATGTATGTAATTTACATAGGTGCAATAATTCAGGACAAATGCTAACTGTTGGACCTTGATTTTAGCTAGTAGAATTTTTAAAGCATTTGCTTTCATCTACGTAGCAAGATGCAAAAAATTGGTGTATTCCTAGTTTTGAAAATTTATATTTGTAAGACTAGAAACACAGAAAAAAAAGGCAAAAATAGAAGATAAATGATTATAGTGTCTCATAAATTTGGTGTCTAAAAAATGTTGGTTTATAATCTTAAATGTGAAGAAGTTTCTGGAGAAAGAAATATGAAGAATTGAACTGAATTAATTTCTAATTAAAATTTGCACTATAGGTTAAAAACAAGAAAACTGCATACAGGGTCATAAGACATACCTCTTACACAACTCTGTATATATACATATATATCTGTCATTTCAGGCTAGTATTTCAAGCTGTGATCAATATCAATTTGAAGCTAGAAAACAATTAAGCATCCTGAAATTGTGTTCTCACAAAAAACGATTTCATTGTACATACTAGTACAAATTTTCAATGCCAAATCATCCAATAATGTCATAAATTAATTATGTTTTCATCTGCAGAGGAAAAGGTCGAAATTTGCGTTGTATATATTGTAACGTCTGGTACGGTACGTCTAGCATACATGTGCAGTAGTAGTAGTACAAGGCCAAGTACAGTACATCCTATGCTCAATATTTACTGTTCAGGAATCGAAGGCTGTAACTATGTTCCGTTTTGCATCACGGTCATATAACTGCGTACGAAAAAATGGCTATATACCCTGGCAGAAGCCGAGCCGCGGTAATTAATCCTTCAAACCCGTCATCGGTATATATGATATAAACAGACTGACACGCAGTGAGATTGATTCCTAAGATACACACACACATACACGACGCTCGTTAGCAGGGCTGCTTCAAGTCTCGGCTAGAACTACTCTTAACGCAGCTAGCTAGAGCGACATATGCTGCCAGGACGACAGCATTCGGCATCGGGCACTCACGAAATACAGACATGTGGTAATTATTGTACACACAGACACGCACACACACACACGCTCCGTATGTACGTATATATGCGTATACATATATGTACACTATAGCACACACCATACTCTTCATAGGGAGAGAAACTGTGCGGTTGCAGCCAAACCTCGTCGAGAGTTCCAATTCGATTCGTCTTGAAAAATTGATGCGTTTTTTCTTCGAGGACTTGTTAATTCCTTGCGAGGTAGCCTCTATCCACAGGCTGCTTGCATGCAAAAGCTGAGACATAGATGAAAACTGTGGGGAGCTATTTTTAGATTGAAGTCGGCCGTTAAAGTATTCATTTTTTTTTTTCGTGTTATATGTTGCTCTTTTCTCGTGGCAATTATATGCACACGTTTGAGGAGAAAATGACAGAATTTTTTTTTTTAAGTATTTTTTTTTTGAGAGACGGCATTTTGCTCACTGCGTGCTTTGTTTAAATACGGATGCTGAAATCATGTGTGGCCTGTCGCCCTAAAGTAGGAGGAAAATTTGTTCTTGGAATGATAGGTTATTTTTAATTAAATTTGACAATTAAATTTAATTTTTATTCTCAAATTGAATCATGGAAACTTTGGATAAATAAAAATTGACATGGATGTTTTGTGTTCTTATACACTTGGTTTTGAGTTCCTTTATCTTCGGTAGATCAATTTTTTTTTTTTGTCTTAAGAATTTTTACCTGTAAGGAGTATATATATCATGGTAGAACTATAGATAACAGTTTGTGTTAAAGCGGCCTGGTAGCTTTTATCATGGAGATAGAAATTTGTTTGTGAATGAGTTTTTAGTCTAATTGAAAGTTACAGAATTATTGTGCAGTTGGTCATCAGTTTTGGGTGTTTTCATGTAACTTAAATGCACTGAGTATATACTCAAAACATAATTGCCCCCCCCCAAAAAAAAAAAAAAAAAAATTATCTTTACTTTATACCTGGAATTATGTACAGAATATAACAGTTCCAATGTATGATTCTTTTAGAATTCTAAAATTTTCCGTCTCAGTGATTCACCTCTGGACGTGATCCTGCTAGAATAGGCTCAAAATTTCAGGCCCTCTAACTTTCATATTCCAAAACGTTGCCAATCTGCAGTTTTCAACCTGTTTTGATGTTTTCTTCATTATTGGAAATGGAGAGTTGTTCTGGTCGATATAGTTTCAAACCACAACTCTATGAGATTTTTTTTATATATCATACAAGCATAATATATGCAAATATGCAAATATAATAATTATAGAAGCTTATATTGGAATTCTGTCGAACTTGATTTCAAGCATCTGGGGATGTGTGCAAGGTACCTGGTAGAGTTTATTACTAGTGCAAAAGATATATATGTTAAAAGCAAACACTTATTTTCACAACCTAATGTGGCATAGGAAGCTTCTAGATATGTTTTGGTGATGGGGAAAGGGAGGGAGGAGCCCGAGAAGGAGGGAGGTGGCTACTGAAGATGGGGTCCTTCTGTAGAGGGATCTTATTTTGTGAGTGCCCAACACCTGTGGGAGGGTGGGTGGGAAGAGGAGATTTAAGCATGCCTTTACAGCTGTAATATAATCTTTTTAGTAAGGCTGCTATATGTCATATGAACAATATATGCTCAATATATATGTACATTTTCCAAGATGTACCTCAGGAACTACAACGTACTGTGTAGTACGTACGAAAGTAAAGTGTAATCATTTGATTTGCCTGACACTCTTTTTGATGCCACAAATGGTGCAGAAAGATCCAGCAATATGGTGGGGTTCACCCTTAGTTAGCACAGTGGAAAGGGAGGGGGTGGGGGGGGGGGTTGGAAGGTGTAGATACAAACATTAACCACTCACTTTCACAAGTAAGATGACAGCTTTCCCCCTATCCCCCCCCCCCCCCGTTCCAAAGCCCACGTATGCAGTTTATCGAATACGTCTGAATATCACATTGCAAAAATACATGTGAACACAAAGAAGGTTGTACTATCAATCCATTAATGTCATATCGGATGTTGCAAATGTTGTATAAAGTTATCTAACTTTTCATAACAAAAGCTTTACTTATTAGCCTAGGCTTATAATACTTTCACAGTCAATGTATATTGCCTTAGTCATAGTGGTGTATTTTCCATACATACATCTTTTGCATCTGAAGCTTGCTAATCTATGGGATGCCAAATGGATTACCAGATATGATAACGTTCTAAAAATATGTCAGTTTTCTATTTGTTGTGTGACCATTTTTGACTTGGGGGCAATGTACTGATGATATTTAGAGATGCCCATTTTGGCAAGATACAAGGTAAAAGCAAAGACATGTCATTTTCCTGTTTGTTGTGATTTGGTTTAATAAAAAATTTGTTTTTTATGGGAAATCTGACAGGTTAGAGATAATGAGGTGACCGGTATAAATTGTTCAATTTTGAAAAAAAAAGTAATCTTTGAAAGTTAAATAGACCTTTTATAACCTAACAAGCAGACCGGTATTGAATAAGTTTGTTTCTATTCATTCCATTCAGATATGCTTTGAAGACGTCATAAAAGAAAACATGTCAGACAACATGGCTGCTTATTCAACGGCCACGAGCCTCTTTGGGACCCTAGTCGATCTGGACCCTGCGAAAAAGAAGATAGAGATAGGGCCCGGACACAACCTTGTCAGAAAAACTTTCCACAAGCCTACGTTTTGTCATCACTGTACAGAAATGCTCTGGGGGTTGCTGAAACAGGGCTATTCGTGTGAAGGTAAGGTCAAAGGTCAATGGTGAATATGTTGTTATGGAAACCAACTGAGGGTGAAGAGCTATAAATTGAATTTTCTGATGAAACAAAGCCAATGAACCCTTGACATTGTCATTTACTGAAATAAAGGTATGCTTTGTTAATGGAGATTGGGACAGTGCCAAAAGCTGTTAAAAAAATCAAGTCATATGTGACACGTCTGGTTATTTGTGAAAAGGACATCAGTTGTCCAAAATACCACAAAACTTAAAAGGAATGCGATCGTAAAATGAGAAGATCGGGTATATACGTGGTGTACTCATTAACGATCTCTGAATATATCCTATGTCACGATTGATAGGGCTCGAAGTGCATGCTCTCCGGATGGACAGCAACAAAACAAACCCCCCTACTTGTCACAGTGGTTGTACTGAATTGCACTCTATTGACATTCCCTCTGGTACCTAGTATGGAGCTGTTATGCAACAAACAGCTCACTGCCTTGTACTAAACAATTGTATTATTCCTTGATCATAGTATATTTAGCCTAGTAGACTGTACTAACACTATTTGACAGTTGTTTAAGCAAAGGCCAAAGTGACTGCTTTTGTGTTCATTACACTGCGGACAAGCAAACTTCGACATTTACAAGACTACACGTAAAGGTAGGAAGGAACCTTGCACTGATTTTGAATGGTCATATTTTCTGTGACTCATTTGAATGCTCGGGATTTGTCTAAGCAGTGTCAGTTCAAACATCAATGGGGTCACCCCGCAGGCTCAGGGATACTCAATATTGACGGTTGTCTGACCACTGGCGCTACCTACACGATAGGCCAGCTGGAAGAATGGTTACTTAGTTACAGTAATAACTTATTTGTCCTAGGCAGCATTGTCTTTTCCTAAGTTCAAAGACACATACATTAAGCACACATGTAATTCGCTGATACTCTCACCCAGAAAGATTGTGACCACCATTTGTCCCATGTTTACCGCCCACATGAATTGATTGGAGTGGTTAACACCTCCAAAAGTGAATGTTATCTCGTCGGCAAGGAGTTAAGGTAAAAATTAACGTAAAAATGGGATTTTTAGACCAATATTAGATACAGAAGATGTTCTTTTTTTCTCCAAATTGCATAACCACGAGCATTGTTTTGTGGCAGTCCTACCTGTTGGTGCACGAATGGCGGATTTGCTTGTAAAACTTTGAAGAACATTATGTTGTTTCATTTTACGCAGCACTCTTATCCTCCTTTAAAATGATAAGATTTAGTCTGCTGCTCTTGCTTTCCTGTCTCCTCACAACAAATGCATTCTTACTCTAGATTTTATTAAAGTGATAGTATTAAAATTTGAGATCAAGGAAGCATTAAAGAGAGTCAAATTGAGGGAGGGAGATGGGAGGGAGAGGAGGAGGAAGGGGAGGAAGGGGGGCCTTAGAGGTGATACATAATATACAATACACATCATTCAATTCTACCAGGCCTCCATTGGTGCAATTCCATGTTGATGGGTGCCAGTGAGATGGGAGGTAGTGGAGGGGGGAGAAGGAGGAGGATGGAGGCAAGGAAGAGAAAGAAGGATGGAGAGAGAGGAAGAGGAATAGGAGGGGAAGGGAGTAGGAGAGAAAGGGTCCTGGATGTTGTAATGGGGACTGCATGCATTTTAATGTAAAGTATTGTCAGTAAAAAGGTAAAGGCGTTCCCTTATTCGGCGTTATAAGGCATTCCCAACATTCTCATGTTGACAGAACTTTTTGAAACAAGATGTTTTTTTTTCTTTTCTTAGAAAGCCTGGTTTGATGATCAGTGATTTCAACGATGTCCAATTTAAGTGTTTAGAAGTAAATTGTAAATTTAAGTGTTTAGAAGAAAATGTGGAAGTTAAGATCCATTCAAATTTTCATTCCAAAGAGTACAGTAGGGTTTAAGGGAAGATTTGTATCTTGTAAATATTATCCAAACCTGATATGCTTTGGAATCACCGTACTTAATAATTTGAAGTCAAAAGAAACAAATAGGACAATTTTTTGAATGTCAGTGAAGGTGGATAATAAGGAATATGCAGAGTACTTATAAGCTATTCATACCTTGTGGGGGGGGGGGGGAGGAGCCTGATCAAGGGAGCAAGGAGGGAAAGGTAAATTGGGGTCAGGGGGAAGATGGAAAGGGAAAAGTGTGTGCTCTCATTGTTTCAATTTGTAAGCCAATTCTTATGAATGAATGTCATGAATGCTGTAAAGTAAGCCTATCCTACAGTCCTCAGTGATATTGAATTGTGAAATTGCAGTAGAAAGTTTATTACAATCAGTGTAAACTTCCTTACAGTTAATTAAGGTTACTTTGGAGGCTCGAAGAAAAAAACAAAAAAAAAACAACCCAAGAACTTAAACTGTTTCATTACCGTTGTTAAGCTACATTCGCTTCTAAAACGTTGTGTGACCATTTTTGACTAAGTTCTGTCCTACAGTACGTTGCAGGACAATATACTGATAATATGCAGAACTTGCCCGTTTGGCAAGTTACATTGTATTTATAAACAAAGACTGGGCGTTTTTCATGTTTGTTGTGATTTGGTTTACAAATTGTTTTGGGTGTGAAAACAGACAGATCTGAAATAATGAGACGACCAGTGTAAATTGTTCAATTGTGAAAAAGATAGTAATCTTTGAAAGTTAAAAATAGACCTTTAAAAATAGACCTTTTATAAGCTAAAAAGGGGACCTCTATTGAATAAGTCTGTTTCTATTCATTCCAATCAGATATTGCTTTATTAATGTCTGGTGTCTAGCTTGCCAATCCCTTTATAGCAGATCTTGCTAACAATGCTTTGTTCAATGTATTGTATCTTGTTAAATAACACTAAAGATGCAATGATTGTGTTCACAATTCCTCTGTAACAGAAGGGTATAGAGTGTTGCATCTCCAGGAATAGTATTTAAATCACATTTTGTGGAGCATTTTTGGATTTTAGAAATTTTGGTTCTTTTTCATTTATAAAAAAAAGTTTAAATATGTACCAAAAATGCTATATATGGGTTAACTTAATTATCTTTGCATAATCAGTGTACATTGCAGTTTCTCCATGTTTGTACATGTATGTGTATAGCATATTTTTGCACATTTACTGGTCACTCACTGGTAACCACATTAAAGTCATGGTTTAGTACATGTAGTGGTTGCAGGTCTGTGTGTCTGACACTGTTCCTGGCACTTTCTTGTCAATCTGTATGACCAGACCTTGTAATACTTAATCTTCTAAATTATGTATACATACACCGGTGGCTGAAGATAGTCAAGTGCAGTCTCCAACAGTAAATCAGTGCTTAAATATATGCATAAATTATTGCTTTGTTTCTTTTCTGTATAGTGCATGCAAGTGTTTGTGTAGAGACCACCCAAGAGTTATGGGGGATAGGAAGGAAGTGATACTACAATATTGTGCCCAAACAGGTTCATAAATCTCAGCAATTAACCTTTTAGGTAGACAATTGCGGGCGTTTGTTCCTGTGTTTTCAAAATTGAAAGACTTGTATGGGTTTGTTTAATATATGTGTACAGTCAGAGGGAAGGTTTTTCATACTCATTGCCTTAACAATACTTAAAGCATAAATACTTTCATCTTTGTTTTGTCTGCATTTTTATGTTTCTGAGATATAAAGGGCAGCCATCATCATTAGTCTATGTGATAGAGAAAACTGTCTTAAACAACTCCCCCCCCAGGCCACATCTCACCTCACCCCAGCCAGGAGACAAACCCAAACTTAACCATCATTATTGTTCTATGTGATAGAGATAACTGTCACAAACAACTCCTGCCCCCCCCTTCCCACATTTCTTCTCACCCCAGCCTGGAGACAGAAACCCAACATCATTATTGGTATATGTGTTAACGATAACGTTCTATCATAAACAGCTCCCCCCCCCCACATCTCACCTCACCCCAGCCAGGAGGCACAAACCCAATCACCATTATTGTTCTAGTGTTAAAGATAACATTCTATCATAAACAACTCCTCCCCCCACATCTCACCTCACCTCACCCCAGCCAGGAGGCACAAGCCCAACAACCATTATTGGTCTATGTGATAGAGATAACTGTCATAAAACAACTCCTCTTCCCCTCCACCCCCTCCCTCCCCCCCCCACACATCTCATCCCAGCCAAGAAACACAAAACCAACAACCATTACTGGTCTATATGATAGAGATAACTACATGGCGAAAAATCTCCCCAAACTAATAAAAATCTGATTCCATTTGGAAGATGTCTATTATGTTCCTGTACACACAAGGCTGAAGACTTGATCAAGTCTAACTATGACATCATCAAAGCACATGTGCTTCAAATCTTCTCATATTTTTTTTCCTTTATAATTTATTACAAAGTTAAGTTTCTATAAATGGAGATAAAAAATAATAATATTGAAGCTCTTGATGTATTTATTATGGGATTGGCTTCAGTGTTAACACTTTTATAAACATATATATTCTAGTATGGCAAGAAAACCCCAGAGAAAGTTAAACATTTCAGATCCTAATATCTGACACTTATTAGATTACAGATCCCCAGACTTAACCTGGTGCATGATGGGAGATGTGCGTCAGAAGGGTCTGTTTCATATTCAAGCTAGAGATGATATGTGTAACTCGTCTCCTTTAAAGAGTTGGGTCCTGGTGATGAAATATATAGCTGAGTTGGTAACTTGAGTGTAACCGGCTTCCAGTGGTAAAAAACGTGTGACCTTTGGCTACAGAAGACAGAAATATACCGCCAACTGTCCGAAAATTGAAATCAGATCTCTCAATATATCTTGTTCCTATGTCTTCAGTTAGATAATATTATGGTTGTTTTGAAGTTAATGGTTGAACCCATACTTCACCCTTACCTGTCACCCCTCAACACATGCACTCTAATCCCAATTGTCATATAAAATTAAAAAATTGGGAGCACTTTTGTGTACGCCTCTACTGACCCCACGTCTAGTTTCAATGGTCACTTTACCTACCTTCCAAACTAGTAAATTTCTGTAATGAAAGAACATTATACCAATTTATGGTAAAGAATGTATAAATGAAATTACGAACATGTGAGTCAGGTTTAACTAATTTTCAGCATTGGTTGTGGTCAAGTTTATCTTGAGATTGTAAATGAAAAAAGAAAAAAAAGGACCCAAAAATTTATAAACATTGAAGCAGAAGAAAAATAGACATGTCATTACTAATATTTTGATTTAAACTTAAAGAAACTGCTAAACAGAATACATTATCAAACTACTGTGTACATTGAAGGTAGATTAAGAGATCTTTTGGTTACTCAGGTGGATTCCTTATTGTGAGGCAAAGAAGTTGTATTGATATTACATTTTGCGAGATCTACAGTCATTGTTAAAATGTATGCATCATCGAGCAAGTTTGTGCAGGTTCACTATGTCCGTCTGTCCATCTGTCCGTCCGTGGGTGTTCCCTCCTTTCCTCCCTTACTTTCGGGTGGCTTGTTAAGACTTTATCTGTTTATTTCTTCTTTTGTGGTTTTGTGCGTGTGTGTGTGTGTGTTTGTTAGTGTTTCCTCAGGCTGAATTTGAGTTTTACTTAAGGTATTTATAATTTAGCCCAAAGCATGCAAGGGTATAAAAAGTACCGTTGCCCGTCATCGAACCGAAATAAGTGAACTTGATTAAGAAGGAAGATTCTGAAGGTGGGAGTTAGCCAGGTTGAAAAGTGGGCGGTGGATGGATATAACTGTGGGGGTGGGCTTGGTGGGAGGTGTGAAGAGGGGTGGTGTTTTATAACCTTCTGACGGAATATGTCGAGAAAGTGCAACAGATCTGGGCGTAATAGTGAGGGGATGCACTTCCTTGTCATCCATCAAATCTATAGTACTTAAGTACTTCCTTTTCCTTCCCCCTCCCCCTCCTCCTACCCCTCCCCTCCCCCTGCTATTCTACTCAGAATCCACTTCTGGCTTTGTAGGACCATATATGTTGTATTTGTACATACAGTGATCAGTCACTAAGGGTTTACTATATGTACATACAGTGATACAGTCATTAAGGGTTTACTGTCACTGAGGGTATGTACTGTATATATACATAAATTGATACAGTCACTAAGGGTTTACTGTATTTACATACAGTGATCAGTCACTAAGGGTTTACTGTATATATAGTGATACAATCACTAAGGGTTTACTGTATGTACATACAGTGATACAGTCACTAAGGGTTTACTGTATGTACATAAAGTGATATAGTCACTAAGGGTTACTGTATGTACATACAGTGATACAGTCACTAAGGGTTTACTACTGTATATGTACATGTGATACAATCACTAGGGGTTTACTGTATGTACATACAAAGCTGTAAAAGGGTCACCATTGTGGTACATCTTTTCCCTTTCCAAGGGACTCAAGATACCACATTTGAATTGACATTGTACAGTTACTATATGGTTACAGTTTCAATCTCAGTTGGGGAAACGGTCATATAATTCAACCGGTAAGAATTAGACCACTCCGGCTACAGTCGTAATACTCATTCTCGGATTGTGTGTTACTTGTATTAACCGACACAAATATGTATGGCAATGCTCAGTAGTCCATGAACCAAGAAACCTGGATTATTGAATAAACATGGTATCTCAAGTAAACCATTAAAGCTGGTTTATTGGTATACAATAACCCAAGGTTTGATCGGAATAATTAACTGGGTATATCTGTTCAAGAATCCTGGTTTACCTCCAATAAACTGGCTTATAATATGGAATAAAATGTCTGGTTTATCTGTTGGAAAAACCTGTTTATCTAGGTATTGTGCATATTTGGCTTGCCATAGATGCATGTTAGCACTTTAACCCTTCTACTCAGATTTGGATAAATTTGTGTTATTTTTTTATTCAAATTTTTTTGTATTCAAGTGTTCTGTTTTTCTCGTACTAGAATTCATCTACTTAAGATTCACGGAGTAGACAGAAATTTGTTTTGACACATTTTTGTCGTCCAACCACAAAAATGTACATGTTTATTACCCGCATGTGGAATAGATTTAAACAAGAAGCCAAAACAAAGCTCAGCTAATCTTGTCTCATTGATTTAAGGTATATACAGCAGTTTACATCATACAGGAAGCTTCCCTTCTCCCTCCCACCCCTCTCCCCTCAGGACTTCACCCCTCCTATCTAATAGCCAGCTTTCTTGATTATTATAACGAATACATTCATATAATTATAACTTCACTGAAACATAAAAATACTTTTTTTTTTAAGTAAGAATATAAGTAACTTTTCTTTCCATTCTCTATTCTCCATTCTCCTGTTTTCTTTTCTTTTCATTTCTCTATTTTTTTCTTCTTTTCTCATTCGAAATGAATTCCTGTGCAATCGAACTATAAACCAACAGGACGTGCCCAGTCACTACAGCAGTGTGTTATGTACCAGTACTGCAAATGTAATCAGCCAGCTCACTCACACATGTATGCACTGTATTTCAAATGAGCTTATATTCCGTCCATGTGGTCGTAGAGAAATTTGCCCCTCAAATCTTTCTTGTTGTTGTTAATATTCCAGTCTCCCCTCTCATATATATATTCTCCGACTAAACGCACTGTATCACACACGTACACACTCACACACGTACACACACCGGTAACCAAAAGTCCGCACAGTATTGCATACATACAGTATATATATATATACATACATGACATGTATGCAGGCTAGCTGCAACCGAAAGGCTAAAAATAACTCCGTAGATATTGCAAAGATGACATTCACAGTCGGCATATGTCGTACTAGCCGTGGTTGTAAGTCAACTCACGGCACAAGGCTCCTCAATATATTTATATATAACGCAGATCATTACAGTACAGTATATATATGATGTATGCATGCTGGCATTTTATGCAACAGTTGTCATACGGAACTTACGTTTTTTTTTGGTGGGGGGGGGCGTCTTTTTCTTTGATATATATTTACTGTATTTCTGTCGTTTTGTGAAGATATATGCAATAAGAAAGACGGGAAAAGGATAGCTGAAGTCACTATAGTATAAATACTAGGCTTTCTTAAAATTCTGGAGAAGAGGAATATGTTTTCTGGAGAGTGGAAATATATAAATTAAAATATTTAACTAATATTTCTGCAGAACTTTGTGGGAGATTACATAAATTAATGGAGAATTGAGTTTTTACATTTCCTATGTATTATAAGTCATTGCATGGGCACTTGACATACTTTGCACTTGAGTATGTTGGAAAAGGAGCGTTGAAGGATTCAGAAATCAGCCTTCATAGAAATTATCTCTTTATTACTTAGCTCGGTTATTGTAATGTACATTTAATGTCTCTCAGAAATGTAGACAATAAAACTAAACAAAATGAGAGGAATATGAAGACGATGGTATTATTTGGGAGATACTTTAGATTAAAAAATTTAATTAGGAGGCTTCCTTTTCTTTTGTTTTTGTTTTGTTTAATAGTATGATGTCATGTTTTATAATTGATCGTAAACAGGAGTCGACTGAATCGTTGAAAGATGTTGAAAGAGACCGCCTCGTACAGAGCCGTCACATTTTCAGTTTCAAC
>KN886047.1:28885-44189 GCA_000934455.1 Apostichopus parvimensis
CGTACACACACCGGTAACCAAAAGTCCGCACAGTATTGCATACATACAGTATATATATATATACATACATGACATGTATGCAGGCTAGCTGCAACCGAAAGGCTAAAAATAACTCCGTAGATATTGCAAAGATGACATTCACAGTCGGCATATGTCGTACTAGCCGTGGTTGTAAGTCAACTCACGGCACAAGGCTCCTCAATATATATGTATATAATGCAGATCATTACAGTACAGTATATATATGATGTATGCATGCTGGCATTTTATGCAACAGTTGTCATACGGAACTTACGTTTTTTTTTGGTGGGGGGGGGCGTCTTTTTCTTTGATATATATTTACTGTATTTCTGTTGTTTCGTGAAGATATATGCATAAAGAAAGACAGGGAACAGGATAACTCAAGTCACCAGTACATATCAGGCTTTCTTAAATTTCTGGAGAAGAGGAATATGTTTTCTGGAGAGTGGAAATATATAATTAAAATATTTAACTCATATTCTGCAGTTGTGGGAGATTACATAAATTAATGGAGAATGAAGTTTTTACATTTCCTATGTATTATAAGTCATTGCATGGGCACTTGACATACTTTTCACTTGAGTATGTTGGAAAAGGAGCATTGAAGGATTCAGAATTCAACATTCATAGAAATTATCTCTTTATTACTTAGCTCGGTTATTGTAATGTACATTTAATGCTTCTCAGAAATGTAGACAATAAAACTAAACAAAATGAGAGGAATATGAAGATGATGGTTATATTTGGGAGATACTATAGATTAACAAATTTTATTAAGAGGCTTCCTTTTCTTTTGTTTTAGTTTTGTTTAATAGTATGATGTCATGTTTCCTAATCGATCGAAAACAGGAGTCGAATGAATCGTTGAAAGATGTTGAAAGAGACCGCCTCGTACAGAGCCGTCACATTTTCAGTTTCAACGTCGTCATCTTGGTTTTTCCCAGTAATCTGTTTCCTGCAAGTTGAGCGTCTGCCCTTTAACATCCTATCTTTTCATTGGAATATTTATTTTTGCTGACCGTGTAACATTTCTGACATAACATTTTCATATTGCTATCATGACATATTTGAATTAATGAGTACTTTGCAGAAAAAATTTGTGCTGTCTATATCCTGATTTCTGAATCTAGAACTATTGAGCTGTCATTTTAGCACCTTAGCTTCCTGTAGGAACATTGTTGTGGTTGCTGGTATATTGTTTCATTTAATATGTAGCATCTACTTTGCATACAATCACAACATGTTTAAAGTGAATATTACAGGTTAATGTTTGATAAATCAACAGAAATTTTTCACAACAGCAAAGAATATATATATTCTTCCACTTTCATCTGTTTCCTGAGATCATCAGTACCTATTGGCCTCAAACTTTAGCAAACTTAAAGATGCTGGAGGTTAATTTTCGACGGTACTTTCCTGGTGGTTCTGTACATCTCCAAATTGACTTCGCTCCTCGCCTACCTGTCTCCTTACAACCACAGCACTCTCATTCTACCGTGTCTAGACTGAACTGGTGTTCTTTTAATACTGTGAGGTCTTTATGGCCAGACCCTTCAGCCAGTGTCCTCCCTTCTTATTCTACTATAACAGGGGATGCATAAATAAACACAACACATGAAGTAGAGTAAGATTTCCTGAAATATAATTATTGTAGAGATCCAACACTATTATAATGTATTCTGAATAGATGGATAACAGTACAGTACTGTGTAATAAAGTAAAATTCAAAGTATAATGAAGTAAAGTACAGTATAAGAGTAAAATGTAAAGCATGTGGAATAGATTTAAACAAGAAGCAAAAACAAAGCTCAACTAATCTTGTCTCAATGATTTAAGGTATATGCAGCAGTTTACATCATACAGGAAGCTTCCCCTCTCCCTCCCACCTCCCTCCCCTCAGGACTTCACCCCTCCTATCTAATAGCCAGCTTTCTTTATTTATGATAATTAATACATTCATATAATTATAACTTCACTGAAACATAAAAATACTTTTTTTTTTAAGTTAGAATATAAGTAACTTTTCTTTCCATTCTCTATTCTCCATTCTCCTGTTTTCTTTTCTTTTCATTTCTCTATTTTTTTATTCTTTTCTCATTTGAATGAATTCCTGTGCAATCGAATCTATAAACCAACAGGACGTGCCCAGTCACTACAACAGTGTGTACCATGGTGTACTGCAAATGTAATCAGCCAGCTCGCTCACACATGTATGCACTGTATTTCAAATGAGCTTATATTCCGTCCATGTGGTCGTAGAGAAATTTGCCCCTCAAATCTTTCTTGTTGTTAATATTCCAGTCTCCCCTCTCATATATATATTCTCTGACTAAACGCACTGTATCACACCCGTACACACACACACACGTACACACACCGGTAACCAAAAGTCCGCACAGTATTGCATACATACAGTATATATATACATACATGACATGTATGCAGGCTAGCTGCAACCGAAAGGCTAAAAATAACTCCGTAGATATTGCAAAGATGACATTCACAGTCGGCATATGTCGTACTAGCCGTGGTTGTAAGTCAACTCACGGCACAAGGCTCCTCAATATATTATAACGCAGATCATTACAGTACAGTATATATATGATGTATGCATGCTGGCATTTTATGCAACAGTTGTCATACGGAACTTACGTTTTTTTGGTGGGGGGGGGTCGTCTTTCTTTTGGATATATATTTACTGTAGTTCTGTCGTTTTGTGAAGATACATGCAATAAATAAAGACAGGGAAAAGGATAGCCCAAGTTACCATTATATCAGGCTTTCTTAAAATTCTGGAGAAGAGGAATTCTGTTTTCTGGAGAGTGGAAATATATAATTAAAATATTTAACTTATATTCTGCAGTTGTGGGAGATTACATAAATTAATGGAGAATGAAGTTTTTACATTTCCTATGTATTATAAGTCATTGCATGGGCACTGGACATACTTTGCACTTGAGTATGTTGGAAAAGGAGCGTTGAAGGATTCAGAAATCAACCTTCATAGAAATTATTTCTTTATTACTTAGCTCGGTTATCGTAATGTATATTTAATGCCTCTGAGAAATGTAGACAAAAAAATCAACAAACTGAGAGGAACATGATGAAGACGATGGTTATATTTGGGAGAGATACTGTAGATTAACAAATTTAATTAGGAGACTTCCTTTTCTTTTGTTTTAGTTTTGTTTAATAGTATGATGTCATGTTTTATAATCGATCGTAAACAGGAGTCGAATGAATCGTTGAAAGATGTTGAAAGAGACCGCCTCGTACAGAGCCGTCACATTTTCAGTTTCAACGTCGTCATCGTGGTTTTTCCCAGTAATCTGTTTCCTGCAAGTTGAGCGTCTGCCCTTTAACATCCTATCTTTTCATTGGAATATTTATTTTTGCTGACCGTGTAACATTTCTGACATAACATTTTCATATTGCTATCATGACATATTTGAATTAATGAGTACTTTGCAGAAAAAATTTGTGCTGTCTATATCCTGATTTCTGAATCTAGAACTATTGAGCTGTCATTTTAGCATCTTAGCTTCCTGTAGGAACATTGTTGTGGTTGCTGGTATATTGTTTCATTTAATATGTAGCATCTACTTTGCATACAAATATTACAGGTTAATGTTTGATAAATCAACAGAAATTTTTCACAACAGCAAAGAATATATATATTCTTCCACTTTCATCTGTTTCCTGAGATCAGCAGTACTTATTGGCGTCAAACTTTAGCAAACTAAAAGATGCTGGAGGTTCATTTTTCAACGGTACTTTCCTGGTGGTTCTGTACCTCCAAATTGACTTTGCTCCTCGCTTACCTGTCTCCCCACAACCACAGCACTCTCATTCTACCGTGTCTAGACTGAACTGGTGTTCTTTTAATACTGTGAGGTCTTTATGGCCAGACCCTACAGCCAGTGACCTCCCTTCTCATTCTACCATCCAAGGTGTCTAGAACGTTGGTTTTGTGCTTGGATTTCATTTTGACCCAATTAGCTCGGGAACTGTTGTTGTGATCAGGACCTTTTGTTGTGTTTTCAGAAGAAAGATGTCATATTTAGTGCACAGCGCGATAAGTATCCTTTGTGACTTGGGAAGGTGTTTTGGGTCCCTGGTTTCATTGGGGAGTGTTTAATTAGTCAAAAGTAAATGTTTGTTGAGAAGGGGGGAAAAAAAGACTTTGAGTGTGGTATAGTAAAAAATGCTTGTTAAAATTGGGGTATGTATTAGTGACCATTATTTTCCTTTTCTAGCATATTTCTAGCCAATACTGGTTGACCAGTAAAGACCCTTTTATCTTAGATTGGATTTAGTGCACTTCTGAATATTTGAGAAATACTTGTAAGTCTCGTTGCTGACCGTACTTGCTGACCGTTGCTGACCGTTGCTAACTACACGGCTACATTTATTATTTACATTCATATTTACATTATTACATTCACAATGCAACATGGATTTACATAACAAGCACAAACACTTGAAAACGAATGCTAGATGGGAAATAGACGGAAAATTGTTTACAAAAAGCAAGGAACAATTTTTGCCATGAATCTAATCTAAAATTTCCTGAAAGTTGAGTCTCTTTTGTGCCCTTTAGCATCCTGTCCCTCTTCGAGGAACATAGTCACTGTTGGTGTAAAATTACTTTAAATGGAACATTTCCATTGTATAGAATATCACAACATATTTGAAAGAGAATATCAAAACCAACAGAACAATTTACTTCGCTCCTCGCTTACCTGTCTCCCCACAACCTTAGCACCCTCATTCTACCGCGCCTAGAATGTCCTGGTAACCTTTTAACACTGTGCACCCTCTATGACCGGCTCCTCCGGTCACCGCCCTTCTCATTCTACCAACCAAAGTGTCTAGATCGCTATTTTCGAGCGAATTTTTTCCATTGGATTTCGTCCACTTCTTGAAGAAGGAACACTGTAGCTGCTGGTGTAATGTTTCTATTGACTTCATCCCTCATCTCTGTACCCGTCTCCTATACATACCCACTCCGATCTACCCTGACCTAAGAACTGGTATTTCTTGCACTGTGCGCCCAATGACACTCTCCAAGGTCACTGCACACCTCCCCCAAAATCTACCATTTATAGCCTGTCACACACAATTTTTGTGTGTGACAGGATTGCTTCTTTCGAATCATGCCTGGTTTTAAAGGCATTGAAGACTCGCCCCAAACCGCGTGAGGCCATCTTAAAAAGTTAACTTTCTGTTGCTTGCAAGTGACGTTTTGTTCGTGTCGCTACAAAATGGAAACAGTAATGAAACATGATACCTTGTTATCTTTAGCTGGACCTGAGATGTCCATCGCTGTATTGTTTGTATACTGTGCTGTGGGTATTGACCGCAGCTGTATGTATTTACTGTACATTAGTGTCTAATTACTGATGGTAGCAAGCTGTATGTGTATTTTGTGGGATCGATGGTGGTGTTTAACACTTCAGTTACACCTCATTCGAAACTAGGTCAAATTACCAGCATTAAACGTTTCTTTTTGCGCGAGTCTTCATATCCTTTAACATTCCTTTTGTGGATTCGTGAACAGAAGGAAGTGTACTTCACCTAGTATGTCCATCCACAACAAACTAGTGTAATGCTAAAAGTATCTTTTAAATGTTACAATTTTTACATAGTTATATATATGCGATCACAAGATATTTTGAAAACGAAATGAATGCGAAACCAACAGAATTTTTTTATTACCAAAGCAAATAATGTATCTTCTGTGTCGCATTATCTGTTTTCTGAAACCTAAATCTTTATGCCCTTTCAGTACTAGCTTTCTTTCTGTTTTTGCTGGTACTTATTCCTATCATATATACATGGATATGTATATGTTTGTTGTATATCATCACAACACAAGTAACATTTTAGTGCTGCACAGCATACAGTTGACAATAAATACTATGCAAAAACAACCAAGAATTTACTTCCCTCCTCACTTACCTGTCTCCCCACAACCTTAGCACTATCGTTCTACCGTGTCTAGAATGAACTGGTAACCTCTTAACACTTTGCGCCCTCTATGTGACCTTACCCCTCCGGTCAATGCCCTTCCTTCTCATTCTACCACCCAAAGTGTCTAGACGTCCGTTTTGTGTGGGATCAAAATTAAAAACAATGAATATTTAAGTCTGTCTCATAGCTTCAAACTTTCTTCTTTTAAGCAGCGGCATATTTTTTGGGGAGGTAGCAATTTAAATTTTCCGTTGAATGTAGGATTGAGAAAAATTATCGTAACGGTTGATGGTTGAGCTACAGTACTTCATTGCCTGCAGTTATTGTGATCTTATTTGTACTATATATATGTGTGTTATGTCAGGTACATACCACTGCATGTCTCACTTTGACATCAAAGTTTAAACTTTAAGAAAGCTTTTAGTTTTTCATTTGATTTTTAAAACAAGCAATACAATCGATGCTCTTCAAATGTTATTAAATTCCAATCGAGGTTATAGCTCATACTAGCTGGACTAGAGAACTATTTTCTATTCACGTAATGAATTAGATGTTACTCATATTTTGAATTTTTCCCCTTTTTTCAAGTGTGATAAAATGAAGAAAATATTTGGGGTGACAGAATCTCTGAGAATCGAGTCGATTCTGACAAATTTTATTTGCTTCGCTCCTCACTTACCTGTCTCCCCACAACCTTAGCACTCTCATTCTACTGTGTACAGAAAGGAACTGGTAACCTTTTAACACTTGCGCCCTCTATGACAGACTTCTCCGGTCAATGCCCTACCTTCTCATTCTACCACTCAAAGTGTCTACATCGTTTGTTTTTTGTGTGGATTTCTTCTTCGACTTTAATTAGATCGGAAATGGTTCCTTAGGATCTTTGTTTGCCGTTTACTGGAAACAGGAATATTATTACTATTCGTGTGCAGCCCCGATAAAGTATCCTGTTTGTATTCGTAAGGTTTGGTGATGAAGTTGTCCATCGGGGCCAGAAACAACCCCGTTACATATGATAAACGTGGCTCACAAAATAACAGTGAAGAATTAAGCATTAGACAATGTACCTGTACAGTAGGTCTTAGTTAATTCTTATATTGTTTACCAAGTTGTTGTCTTTATATATAATTGGATGAATTAATGCAATTTTATTTCAAGATGGCATTGGTAGGTTTTGGTTTGAAATCAGAAAATATAAGGATTTTTCAAAAGACCATAAAAACTTATACAATAACAACTTGGTGGGACACATAATACTCTTTAGAATGTTTTGTTTTATGAATAAATTAAGAAGTTCTGACAAAGTGCAAGTCCCCTGTATTCATTAACCCAACAAATTACAGAGAATGGGCAAGAAGCAGGGAGGTGGGGGATAGGAAGGGGGGGATGGGGGGTAGGGAAGGACAGGGTGGTAGGAGGGGGTTAGAGGTTAAGGCAAACTGATATGACGAGTCTTCATAGTACCCCTGTCCATCCCGCTTGGTTACAATGCTACTCTGTACATCACCTTTCCTCTTGCAATGAGCACACTTTCTTGAAAAGTCCTGCAACATGTACAGTTTGACTAATTTACAAGACATTACATTGCATTTTAACTTCCATATATATAAATATCCATCTGGCATATTGAATTAGAAGTTATCATTTCATACAATCATTGTTGAATGTACGGGCTGTCGTCGAAGTTATAATCAAATTTACAAAACCAATTTGTCGGGTGAAGTACGGTGCCATCTGCATGTGGCATTCTGACTCGGTGTGATTTTCGACATACAGTGATATTTTATTGCGTACATTACTCAAGTCGCACCGAAACATTGGATTTTTTTCCCTCTCGAAGCTTGTTGTGTACATGTCATGTACATTAAATGTTGTGTATAATTGGAAACTGTTTTAGAGAGTGGAAATTCTGCCGGACACCTTATTTTTATGACCTTATCAAAGTAGACCATTGTCTTCTGACATAACTCGTCAAAGAATATATACAAAAAGCATTCATTGTTCATGATTCACATTTTTTATGCACAAAAAAAAAAAATTCTGCTTGTGCTTATTTGGATGTGTCATTGTGTTACTTTCAATTTACCAGGATTGAAAAAAAAATAAAAAAAATACAGGATTGAGAAGCAAGAGAGATCTAGAAGGAGAGAACGAGAAAAAGGAGAAAAATTAGGGAAACAAAAGAAGTAGAAAAATATAGACTTGGCTCTCTGTGATGATCAAACAACGGCCATCTGCCCTGTCTTTAATATACTGACAGCCGTGGTTCACTTGTGTTTCTTTCAGATCGACTATGGCAAGGATGCAAGTAACATACAAGACTCCCCCCCCCCCCTCCACCCCAAAATATAAATATGAGTATGTAGATAATTTTTGTATGAAGAAAAATTATAGGATAATGTAGCTTATATGTAAAATGTTTGAAAAAGAAAATGGATCTGCATTTTAAAAACTTTGTAAAAAGAAAAGAAAAAGAGAATAGAAAAAAGAAACAAACTAATCTAGCCATTTACTACTGTATATTATGACCAACCCAAGGACTTATTGTGAGTCCATATTTGTACTTTTATTCTAGCAACATTGACTGTACTCATATGTACTCGTACTGATGGATTTGTACTCATCCTCATGGATTTGTACTCATACTTATAACCTTGTACTCTTACTTAGAGCTTTGTACTCATGCTTAGGGGCTAGCCTTGTACTCATACTAAGAGCCTTGTACTCATACTTAGAGCCTTGTACTCATGCTTAGAGCCTGGTACTTGTTTGTAGAGCCTTATACTCGTACGTTGAGCCATGTAATCATGTTTAAAGCCTTGTACTCCTGCTTACAGCCTTGTATTCTTGCTTAGAGCCTGTACTCGTGTTTAGAACCTTGAATATATATACTTAGAGCCTTGCTCTCATACTAAGAGCCTTACTCTCATACTAAGAGCCTTGCTCTCATACTAAGAGCCTTGCTCTCATACTAAGAGCCTTACTCTCATACTAAGAGCCTTGCTCTCATAATATGAGCCTTGTACACATGCTTAGAGCCCTGTACACATGCTTAGAGCCTTATACACATGCTTAGAGTCTGAACATTCAGATTTAAAGCTGGCTCTACATACTAATGTAGTATACCATTGTGTAAATGTATAAACTCTGAAACAGACTGAATACTAAAACTGCATGCAAGTTTTCTGTAGAGCTCTATAGCTGTAGCCATAATGACATGGTTTTATACATACTTAGGTATCATTGCCTTTAAATTTTAAATTTGTATGCTATGATGTGTGCTCCCAGGAATACCTATTATGATCCTCTCCTAATTCCCAGATTACAAACCCACATTATATCTCCACACTTTTCAACTTGTCTTTCCAATACTGTATTTTCCAAAACAATATCCCCTCCCCCCCCACACCAAACGAAAAGGAAAGAAACCCCCCCCCCCCACACACACACACAATATCCAACAAACACTAGATTAACACATTGAAATGTAAGAAAAAAAGATATTAACATAAAACTGGTCTCTTTTCTCAATTGTGGCAGCATTAAATGAGTCCAATTTCTAGATCTAGTACATATATTAGTTTTTAACACATAATGGAACAGTCTATGCAAAAACTTGTATGTTTTCTGTCAAAAATATTAATTTTTTTATCCTTTCAAAGGAATCTCTCAAATCTTTCTTCTAGCACAAATTTGAAAAGCATTAATAAAAAGTTTTATTTCAAATTATATTCTTCAAAATATCTTTCATCTATTACTCTAAAAATTTAGCCCTTTTCCCTTTTTCCATATGTGTGTGATTTTTATGCCACAATCTCTCTCCTTCGTTTTGGTGATTCCTTCGCAGTTTAATAGCCATCTATAAATAGAGTGCACCTTTTTCCTTATGACAATCTATTTATAGAACACATCTCACTCGCTTGTATGCAGCAGCAACTTTTCATCTCCCGAGCTGAGATTTTCTTCTCTGCCTCTTCTTCTTCTCCCTGAGTTAACGTTAGGAGAAGAAAGAGCGTTTGTGGCGGTCGTCAGGCAGGCATGATATTAGCTGTTGCCTTATGCTGCTTGCACATGCTGTACAGTATGTATTGCTCCAATATATATCTGTACATACTGGAGTCTCGGTGCGTTCTGCGTTGCGATGCAGTGGATACAGCATCTCCATGTACTGGTGCACAAGGAATTTTTTTTTTTTTTCTAGGAAAAGAAATAGAGAGGTTGCGTTGGAGTACTGCAATGAGCTGTTATATACGGTGGTACGCTGTATTGATTTGATACACAGCAGGAGGTCATAGTGTTTGATTAAATTTATCTTGTGATAAAGAAGGAGGGAAAAATATGGCATCAGATTTGGGTATATTGTTTTAAAATCCCAGAATTATGTGACTGAAAATTGTTTTAAAATTAAGAAATAAGTCTTATAAGTAATGTGTAGAATTTAATTTTTTTATTCTTTTCTTCTGACATGTCTCGAGGATTTCACATGCATTCTGTGTACAATAATGCCATCCTGTATATATGTACAATAATTCCATACTGTATATATAAGTGTGTGTGCAATAATACCATACTGATACATGTATGTATAATAATACCATGTATCTACAATAATACCATACAATAATACCATATTGTATAAAGTACATGTACAATAATACCATATTGTATAAAGTATGTACAATAATACCATACTGAATATACATGCATACAATTATACGATACAATAATACCATACTGTGTACAATAATACCATATGTATATACATGTATGTACAAATACCCTACGATAAAACCATGCTGTATATGGTATAGAAACAATAGTACCATACTTATATACATAATTCCATACTGTATACGTATGTGTTCATTAATACATGTATGTGTACAATATATCGTATGTATGTATGTGTGTATGTATGTATTGTATGTAGTTTAGATCCTCCTGCAAGCAGGAACTCGCGAAGAAGCCTCATTGGCTTATCAAAGCCGCAAGCTGACCGAAGTCAGTCTCTTAGATTCATATTTTAACGGCCATGATTATGAATTGTAAATTGTCAACAACTCTGTAACTGGACGACATACATTAATCTTGGAGTGACTCAAACTCGGGACATGATTGGAAGGCACCGTCGTTAACCACTGAGCTAACACTCCCAGTATGTTCAATAATACCATACTGTATACGTATGTGTACAATAATTCCATACTGTATATACATATATGTACCATGATAATAAAAGTATATGTATATATATGTACAATACTACCTTACTGTATGTATGTGCAATGATACCATAGACTTTATGCATAGAGAAACGTTCTGTTCAATAAAATTGAAGTAGCACTGTATAGAATATAGCTGCTGCTTGACAAATTGTATGAAAGAAACAGTAAAAGGTTGTTAACAATAATTGTAGGTAATTTCAGTTTCAGAATAGATACAGGTAATTTTCAATTTTAAACTATATATTGCAAATTGTTTTTATATCAATATGAATATGGTTTAAGAATACAATCACTTTCAAATTGGCCCAAAAACGTTCACAAATTGTGAATTCTACTCCACGTTTCGAAATGACATATGGTCAAACTATAAAGATCTTGTGTGTTTTGGTGGTTTTTGCAGTGTCGAAATTCACCAAAACATTACTAAAATCAACTTTAACAGCCGTTTAATACTCAAACCAAAAAGGAGCAATCAATGTGTATCATCCTGTCTTTCTTGTAATCTCAATCCAGTACAAAGCATTTTTTTTTGGTTGCTTGAATGAGAAATTTCAATCGAAGACCCACCGGGGTCCTTCAACCTCACTTGTTAAGAATTATTCAAAGGATTGTAAAAAAGAAAAATATTCATAAATAATCTTTGGTCATTTTCAGGTTTTTATTCTCTGCTGAATTTGGGGGATCATATATTTCGAGTTAGTCGCATTTCATTGGTCATAAGCATAGAGCACTGTATCTAACAGACACGCTGAAGCAGAGCTGTTCAAAATCCTGCTCAGCTATTAAAGATGAATCAATATTAAAGAATAGGGGTTATCTTTGTAGAGAGCCACAGTGTCTACAATATATTTATGTATGTAGTTTAGATCCTCCTGCAAGCAGGAACTTGCGAAGAAGCCATCATTGGCTTATCTAAGCGGCAAGCCGACCGAAGTCAGTCTCTTAGATTCATATTTTAACGTCCATGATTATGAATTGTCAATAGTCAACAACTCTGTAACTGGACGACATACATTAATCTTGGAGTGACTCGAACTCGACTTGACTCGAACTCGACTCGAACAATACATGTGTGAAGCAGCAGAGTGCAAAGGACTATGTCTTACTGTATGCATGCTACATGCTATAGCACCATCAGGACTCAGTACAGTATGTAGTATCCTACTGTGATTGTGGAGTAAGGAAGGGAGGGGGAGGAAGGGGAGGGGAAGGGTAGGGGTGATCAGGTTGGGAGGAAGATGGTCCACTGAGTGGGCAAAATACTTGAATACTTGAGGTTGTGGGGAGACAGGTAAGCTCGTCACTCGTAAATATCCAAACCAGCAAGTTTTTGAATATCCTACTTAGATTGAGGTAGAAGGAGGGGGGGGAGAGGGGAAGGGGAGGGGTGGTCAGGTGGGGAGGAAGATGGTTCACTGAGTGGGAAAATACTTGAATAGAGGAAGAAATGTTTACAATTGAATAAGTGCCTTTTATGTAAAGCATATTAGGTACAGTACATAGTTTGATAGGACTCTATACCTATCGTTTAATTCCTTTATTCCAAGTCCCAGGGTGGTATACGGATAGAGAAACTTTAACTGCTTTTATGCACATGATCAAGGGAAATACTTGAGACGCCTCACTAGTACCCTGTCTCCTCACCACACCTGCACTCTCTCTATCATGTGTAAAGCATCTGGTAAACATTTAGCACCATCCCCTCCTGGAATCTGGTATACCACCTTCCTTTTCATTCTACCGTCCAAAGTGTTTAGAAGCTTTGTAGTTAAGTGTAGAATTTACCGACTCTGTAGAAGATTCGATGAGCATCCTTGTAGTATTGAGGGTTTTTGGTAACCATTTCTCCCCTCAGGTTTCCCATTTGTTAATGCCTATGTTTTTGTGTACCAGCTTTAGGATATTGATTGTGGAGGTCTCCTCCCCCCTCCCAGTATTATAATGTCCCTTTCTCTTGCTTTGATGATGAGGATGATGAAGACGTTCCCATCCATCTTCCTAGCCCGCAAAATTGGTAGCCTTGTATCACTACGACCTAGCCGTCCCACTTCGGTGTCGTGCTGCATATACTGTACACTTGATTCTTAAGTCTCCCTGTTATGGTGTGTGTTATCGGTGAGTCCTAGAGCTCTGTAAATGAAGGCTGGTTTCACCCTGCAGTGAGGTTCTCATCTTCATTTACCGCTAAAATTTACAGGGAAATTGTGGTTATTTACTTCATGACCAAAACACACTGTAAGCTATTAAACAGTGGCCATGCAAACTTTTATACTTAATTGTGTGCACTTAACTCCTGGATTTGTTAACTCTTAATAAGTTGAAGTTTGAAACTCATCTTTGGTTTGTTGTCATATCTTTTATCTCTCTTTCTTCTTTTCTGCAGTTTGCAACTTTGTGTCTCATGAAAGATGTTTAGACTTTGTGGAGACTCCTTGCATAACAGTGGCAGCAGACAGGATAACAGTAAGTACAGATCCCACAAAATTCCCGGAAAAACGTGCAGCCAGTGGCGGAGCGTCCATACAGTCAGAGGGGGCGGATGCCGCCCCTGACGGACTCAAATGGACTGCTGGCGCCCTTTTCAGCTTTTTACCACTTTTTACTTATTCGCGATTATTGACTATTTTATTGCGCTTTCAAATACCTATTGACATTTGTCACAATTTGTTGGTGTAATTTTCTGACAAAACGGCGATGACACCTATTTATTCGTCGTTTATCTGCAAATTAGCAAGGCCCGGAAAGGGTCATTTCCGGCGATCTAGGGAGTATCTTTACTCAAAAAATTTCTGTACGCTATGCGCCAACCTGTGGTGGCGCTCTGCTTAGATAGTGTCGGACAAGGCCCGGAAAGGGTCATTTCCGGCGATCTAGGGAGTATCTTTACTCAAAAAATTTCTGTACGCTATGCGCCAACCTGTGGTGGCGCTCTGCTTAGATAGTGTCGGAAGCTCCCCTACAGTATTATTAGACTAAACACATTAACACAATGTGTCGCTCAACAGCACGTGATGCGTTTGAGCGATTGTGTGATCAATCAATACAGTGGTATTGTCAATTAATAATGTATTTTAATCTCATGCGATCAATTGTGTTGATCAATCGATACATTGGTATCGTCACTTAATAATGTATTTTAATCTCATGCAATCAATTGTGTTAATCGATCAATACATTGGTATTGTCAATTAATAATGTATAATTATCTCATAGGTACAGAACAGCCTCTTTAACATATTATTGTCAGTGAAGAAGTTAAACCCAGTATTTTTTACGGAAAATGATAATAATAATAATAAGAAATTGAAACTTATATAGCGCCAAATCAGTAGACAAAAGTTATTGCTCAAGTCGCTTTGCAAAGAAAGCAGATTAATTTACAAAAGAACAAGTGAAAAGATGGGTCTTAAGTAGACTTTTGAATGTAGAAAGTTTAGAGCATGTTCGAATATGATCTGGTAACTTGTTCCAGAGATAAGACCCAGAGTATTCGAAGCTTCTGTAACCATAGGTCTTCAAGCGTGGTTTAGGAACAGTTAAATACAGTTTGTTGGAGGAACGTAGTGTGCGAGTTGGAATATAAGGCAAGAGAAGTTGCGACAGGTACACAGGCTGTTCCAGATGATGAGCACAAAAGGTGAGAAGAAGTAGTTTATATTGAATTCTGTAGCTGATAGGAAGCCAATGAAGTTCCTTCAGAAGTGGAGTGGTTCGGCATTTTCTTCCCTTCCTTTTCTTGCAGTATTCTATAGATTCTCACCATCTGTTAAGTACATTCACAGAGACAGCCAGAAAATGATTGATTCTTTCATTTTCATGTTCATATATTTGTGTTGTTTTATCACAAACATAAGTATGACATAAAAACACAAAAAGAGATAAGAAACCAAAAGTTGTTACTAATTAGTGTACTAATTAAAACTTAGGAGTTAAATGAGACATAATTAATGCCAATTATCATCTTTGGCTTATAAGAATTTAGACATTTGTGAAGAACAACTCCCCTCCCTCCCCCCCCCCAATAAAACAGCTAAGAAACATTCTATGCCAATTTTGGATGATATCCACTTAGTTTAAAAGTCGTG
>KN886048.1:0-10865 GCA_000934455.1 Apostichopus parvimensis
TGGGGGGGGGGGGGAAAGGGTATGAGTATGGTTACATTATAGATCCATCTGTTTGAAAGATGTTAAAGTTACTGGAGCTCAATTCCTGATAGAGATGGCAAAGTGACTCAAGTCAAGAATATAAGTAGATGTCATTTAGTTGAACATTTTAAAATCTGGCCTTACCATCTCAGTTGTGTTCACAAATAATATAAGTTGTTACCAGAACTTGCTTCCTGGTTAGGTTTTTTTTATACACCTCCATTCCCACCCATCCACCCTCCCTCAATCACATACATGCTCATCAAAGGAAACCTCTTTTCCTCAAAGTTGATACTTGCATCCTAAGAGATCCCTGGTGGGAATCAGTTTTGAAGTTTTCAACTGAAAAAGATTAAATGAATACTTGATATAATTAAAGGTGCATATTTGTAAAAAATTACTGCATTTTGTAAAATTGTTATTTGACTTTTTTTTTATCTCTGTTAATAAAATGCTGACAATAATGAAAACTATCCTCTGAGGTCATCATTCTTTTTCCTTTCTAAATGTTGGAATAGAATCAGTCACAAAAAGGTTAACCTAAAGGCAAAGAGGACTGGAGGGAGAGAAATATTAATTAGTACCTCACTTGGCTGTTAAACTTGGGTGTTGAGAGCCAAGTCCAGCCCTGGGAAATAATTTTGTCATATGACCAAATTTTTGAAGTTTAAGTTTTCCTAATATGCAATTAATAATGCTACCTAATATGCTAATGTTGTATACTTATCCAATGCTTCCTGAGACTATAGCTCACTGCCTCTCCCCCTCCCAAAAGACCCAACCCCCTGTCGGTTCGTCCAGTTCTCTCCAATACTCGGTGCGAGAATCATAACGATTATAGTGGACATTGTTAGTCAATCACAGGACAAAACTCAAGACAAAAAACTGTCCAAATTGAAAAAGGAGGGACATTTTTCATGAATAAAGTGGGGGTGAAACATGGAATTCATGAAGCATATTAGCTTTGCTAATGTCAACAGGGCGAACTTGGAAAACACTTCTAGAGAGGAAACTTGCTAAATGGCAAGTGTTTTTCCAAGTAAATTATTCCAAGATTTGTTTGATAGTAGTACAAATTTAATCCACCTACATATATTAAATACCATTTTTATTTGCTCGCCAAGTCTGTGGACACACCAAAACCATCGACACACATCGAGTGAGAAACATGGAAAGGTGAGGTTTATTAGTCTCGGGTAGGATTAATCGGTCGATGATCCTGGTTTATCTTTGACCAGGGTTTATCGCCTTCGATGAACCCTGTTGATCGTCTCATAGAACGAACTTTGACTTACACAACTCTAGATAATCAATTGAAGTAGTTTAATTTCTATGACGTAGCGTCTTCCCAAAAGGGAATTTCCACTGATTGCGCAATAGATTACGTCTTCTCCCGAATAAAGTGTTGGTAGGTATATAGGTAGTATGTTTCTCTTTCTTCATTTCTTACCATTAAACCTATTTCTGCAATTTTTTATGGTCAGGAAATCAAGAGGCTGTAGTCATAAATATGCACACAGATTTGGAAGTAGAACAAATTTACGGAAAGAAGTTTGTACTGCCTTCAACTGTTGTTTTATTACCGCGCCTTGATGATACAGGCATCGCTCAAACGGTTTACATGGGCCTAGGCTACAGTAGGTCTAATGTATGTAAGTTAGGCTAGCAATTGGCATTGTTAATAAGTAAGTAATTCCATGGGGCGCCTCGGTCCCTGCCCCAGCCCTCTCCGAAAGCATCGTAAGAAAATTGCACTTTTTGTAGAACTGTTATCCTCGACCTCCCCCCCCCCCCCAATGAGCTAACTTTGAAACTGTATTAGCCTAGTACTTAGTATAACCAGTAAACATCTTAACATTCCATTTACAGCAATCCTCTGTATTTCACCTTTGACCATGGCGTCATCAGATGGAAACAGAAATGACTCCTCGATTGAGCCGCAGATCCAGGATTCTTTCAGGGGAAAAAGTTACCACAATCCTGCTGGATGGCAATTTAAAATTGTTGATCCATCTAATATAAACCGGCAACATTTCTCGGCAATGATTAACGCTTTCCTTTATAAGGTAAGTATAATTTATATATAGTAAAGGCTTCATAATTGATGCACCTTCGTACTTGACGCACCTTCAAACTTTACTAGCAACGATTCAGCAGGCAACCTAAACTTTTGGCAGTCAAGCAGAGTTACATATTTGATGAGTTTTAATCCTTTTCAAGTTTATGCTGATCAAATTGTGTTTTTTTTTAAGCTTTCAACGCCCTCCCCCCAACATTTGGAATTCTTACTCCCTAAATATAACCAAAATTACTTCAAAAAGAAACATTTTGAGATCATTACATTTCTGAGGATCTACACATACTGTATTAAAAAAAGAATACAGTTGAGTGATTTGGATTGTTCGTTGATACACATTGATAATCAAATCCTTGAAGGCATTGAAGACTCGCCCCAAACCGCGTGCCGCTCTCTGCAAAAAGTTAACTTTCTATTGCTTGCAAGTGAAGTTTTTTTCTTGTCGCTACAAAATGCAGACAGTAATGAAATGTGATACCTTGTTATCTTTTATCTGGACCTGAGATGTCCATCTCTGCTATGTATACTGTGTTGTGGGTATTGACCGTAGCTGCATGTATTGACTGTACACTAGTGTCTAGTTACCGAAGGTAGCAAGCTGTGTGTGTATTGTCTGGGATCGATGGTGGTGTCTAACAGTTCTGTTTACACCTCATTCGAAACTAGGTCACATTACTGGCATGAGGCGTTTCTTTGTGCGCGAGTCTTCACACCCTTTAAGTGCTTCAATTATGAGCCCAGCATGCTACACAATTCTTACTGAAAGCTAGAGACATGTAAGGACTTTGGAAACTAACTATATAACTATTGGATCAATCAAGGACTAGAAGTGGGAAGAGAGAAGGAAAGATAATTAAAGGACTATTTCCCAACAAAAGAAGCTAATTTGATGTGCTTCCCTTAAAGATTCCTTCCAAATTTGGATTCTTCAGAATTTGATAATTATTATCTATGGCTTTCTTTGAACAGTTATGACATGCACATGTAGTGTACGTATTATCAACGGAGAATACATTCCAAGGAGTTCCTCAGCTACTGCCTCAGCTTCAACGGTTTTCATTTGTACTGCTTCTGGGTATCTAGTTGCGTAGTCAACTAAAACCAATATGTATCTATGTCCACGCTCTGTGGCTGGCTTTATCGGTCCTACTAAGTCTACTGCTACCCTTTGAAACAGTTCTTCTATCAGTGGCATACTTCCTAATGGTACTTTAGTAACACGACCTTTAGGGAGGGTTCTTTGACATACATCACACAAGTGACAATACCTGGTAATGTCTGCTTGCATTCCGGGCCATGTAAAGTCACTCATTACTTTATCACATGTCTTTTTGGATCCTTGATGACCCCCTAGAATTGATTCATGTGCTACCTTTAATACAGGATTTCTGTAGTCGACTGGAACTACTACCTGCTAAATCTGTTTCCAAATTCCACTCGAGGAGAACTAAATTCATTGTAGAGAATGCCACTGGACTTCACATATTTATGAGTACTACCATTTTTACTCACTTTATCATCTCCTGTTTCGGCGAACTGTCTGATTTTTCCTAAGGTGTGGTCCTGTTGTTGCTTTTCACGAAGCATGTCTGCAGTAACCTCTTCACCAATCAGAGAAATGCATCACGGTGGGACATGAGGTTATTAGTGTGTGCAGTAATCAAATGGGATGTATGTGTTGTCATGGATACATGAACATGTTGATAAGTTGAAATGGCTCTTGTGCTAAATACAGGATTCTTACACAGTGCAAAGGTTTTTAAGTAACAAAAACATCTTCTACAGTAACTGTTGAAAAAAGTTAAGTATGATACACTAATTTCTAAAACACTCTTTTGTTTTATGGATTAACAGTAAATTGTCTTGTCGGTATTATCCAATATTCCTTACTTCCAGTACATGATTACAAACCACAGTTTAGATATTATGGAAATGCCAAAATAACATGTACTAGCAAAGTAGCTGGTTGCATATCATAACTAGTCTACTTTCCTCCCCCTCCACCTTCTCCTCCACCTTCTCCTCTCCCTCCACTTACCATCAGATTCAGTCAGGAAACCAGTTCAATGAACATTTCATATGAACGCTATGTAGTATTTCCCAGTACTAACCGGTGTAATTTGATATACAGAGTCTAAAATTATAGTATATCTATAAAAATGTACACTCTTTCAATATAATGTATGTTTTGTGTTTTTCCATCTGTTATAAGGGCCAAAGTTCAAATGATACTGTGATGACTGTGGAATCGGGACTTTCTAGAGATGAGAGTATTGAAATGCAGCCTCCAAGTGATACTGATAACCCAGAGGCTGGAGAACCAGCAGTGACTCCATCTTCTCCAAAGCGGAAGGTAGTAGAAGATCTCAACAATTACCAAATCAGCCAATTAAAAAACCCTCCAGGAGATAAAGTTCAGGTTCTATGGATAGGCCATGCTTCTCTACTGATACAAATGGAAGGAAAGAATATCCTAACAGACCCGGTGTTCAGCGATACAGTCGGTTTGACAAATCTCTTAGGGTATCATCGATACCGGAAGCCGGCTCTTGACGCCGAAGGTCTGTACCGGAGAGCTGGACTCAATATTGACATTGTGTTAATAAGTCACAATCATTACGACCATTTGGACAAAGCAAGCGTGAAGAAACTGGCAGCTCTCAATTCAGCCATACGGTGGTTTGTCCCGATGGGTCTCAAGAAGAAATTTGAGGAATGGGGTTGTAGTACGGTCAAGGAATGCACGTGGTGGGAACAATCGCAGGCGTGTGGCATGATGTTATACTTCACCCCAGCCAAGCACTGGAGTGCAAGAGGTCCTCATGATTGGTACACCTCCCTTTGGGGATCGTGGATCGTAAAGAGCGAGAGGTTTACGGTCTTCTTTGCCGGTGACACAGGGTACCAAGAGGAGATCTTTACCGATATCTGTGAGAGGTTTGGAAGAGTAGATGTGGCGTTACTTCCAATCGGAGCATATGAACCAAGGTGATGGTATAATTAACACTACCTTTACACAGCCAGTGATAAACTACCATTACACAGCCACACATTCCGTGTACTTCCCTACTTCCCTGATGTAGTGATGTGTGTAATGATCTCCTTGAGTGACTCAGCTGCTTTCAGTTTTAACCTGCTTGAGTGAATAAGATTTCTTTGAAATTCACAAATGGGGAAGCACACAAAGTGCATTCTGTATGTGAGGGCTAACCTCTTAATTACTTTGTATGATACCATAAAAAGCTGGGCTATCATGATTGAAGTTTATTATTAGCCACATGCCAGGTCCTATTAAAATGACTAAAACCACTAAAAGTTTCAGATACAAAAGGATGTGGACCTCCTACAATATCTTTTTATTATTTTTAATTTCTGCCAGGATAAATTTTTATCACGTAATTTGGTATATAAAAAAAATATAAAATATAGCCATCTAGTATTGCATGATAGTACAACTATCCTTGATTTTTATTGACCAGACTTTAATGGATTCTGTATGCTCAGTGGTGTTCGGTAGCCAGGACAAGTTGATTGATTGTGGCTGTTATGTTCTAGATCTCTATTTAACTTGCATCATTATATTAAAATGACTAGTTTTCTCACCTTACTGAAGGATATCATGGACCGGTAGGGGCAATCAGTGAGTTTCAGGTTGGAAAGATATCAATTTCTGGTTTGGGTTGGTCAGTACCAGAAGGGTTAGATTTTCTTCATTCTTAAGTTTTATTTGCCATCTTGCTTTTAATTGGTTGACAAATTTATCAGAAATTGTGACCTAACAGCAAAGTTTCTTTTAAAATAACCATTCTTTGCTTTTTGTTGGTTTTAGAATCCCCCCTCACCATTTTTGTTTTGGAGAGACTTTTTGTGACTTTTTCATGCATTCTTTGTGTCACAGGCAAATGATGAAATGCCAACACATAAACCCTGAGGAAGCCGTGAAAATTCACAAACACCTCGGAGCAAGGAAGTCGATCGGGATTCACTGGCGCACCTTTAAGCTTAGCACTGAGGTAAGGAATGCAGGTTTAACCTCTAATAGGTAACCTAAACTAGTTTTGTTTTCTTTCCCTTGTTTGTCAGTTTCTCTGTTAGGTTATGAAATTGGGTCGATGAAATATGGACCCTCGGGTATTATTTCAAACCCCTTATCATTACCATGACCACCTCAACAATATGTTTATTGACTCTGTACAAAAAGGTAAATAAATCACGGTGAATAGGAATAATGAAAGAATACGGGGAATATTGAGTCGCAGCCCCCCCCCCCACCTCTCCCCTTTCCCATAATATTGTTGGCACCCAGGTTACTTGCAAAAGTCCCTCCTCTTTGCTACAACATTTTCTACTGCAGTGTACATGTTGGTCATTCTTTGTTTTAATTATGCTTCATATTGATATTGGACAACCGGAAAAATTAATAAAAGTTTGCACTGGTTTTAGTGGTAAAAGTTATACCTGTTTTTTTTAATGCTAATCACAAGAAAGTTTGCACAAACCTAAAAAGAACACTGCAGAAAATCAAAATGCTATAAGGAAAGTCAACAGGGACGAAGACAATTTGATTAATTTGATAGACATGTAAAGAACGAAAAGAATGAGGAAAAATTATGTTATTTTCCTCAAACTGAAATGAAAGTCAGAAATTATTGTTTGCTTATGATGCGAGATGTTACGTAGACACATGCAGAGAGAGAAGCAACTTAAATCAAACTGCCTTTCTACAGCAAAAAACCCTGTGTAGGTGAATATTTAAGAGGTAAGAGGGCCTGACGTTTCGATCCTAGCAGGATCTGATTCAGAGGCGTTGTGGTCAAGTGGTTAAGGCAGGGGACTTGTGATCCAAGGTTTGCAGGTTCGAGCCCTGGCCAGATCATTGTGTTGTGTCCTTGGGCAAGGCACTTTATCTCCATTGCCTCTCTTCACCCAGGTGTATAAATGGGAACTTGCAAGGTGACTTGTAAATATAGTTGCGTGCGCCGGTTTGTGGCTGCACCCTATGGGAAGTTCCCCAGGGGACACGTGGCTGTGGTGCACTGTGGTGCCCCAGGAGAGATTGATTGAATTGTGCACACTTTGGTGTGTAGGTGTGACAAGTTACCAATGACCAGGGTTAAGTACAGCGCGGCGAGACTTTATTAAAAGTTGCGCTATATAAGAACTGAGAATTATTATTATTATTAGAGGCAAAACTCCAAAGCCTCTTAAGCTGCTGAGAATAGATCTTGCTAGGACCGAAATGTCCGACCTTCTATTGATTTGTTTTATCTATAAACAAACAGAAAATCCAAAATAGAGGAAAAAATTTATATCTCCTTGGAGGTTAAGCATTAACATTCTGAATTCTGCTCTTCAAGTTATTCGGATGTCTTTGTTTTCCAGGGAGTGGATCAACCAATCATGGACTTGAAAAGAGCAATGGATAAAAAGGGCCTTGGCAAAAACGATTTTGTAACCTTGGAGGAAGATTTGATGACAACTATCGATTACGCTAAGAAGGAAGAAAAAGGTACAAATTGAATTATTCTTAAAATGGATGACTGTCAGCTGAATTTTTAATTGTAATGTATTTTGATAGCCGATAAGGACCACACGTCCCGTAGAGTACAGATTGTGTATATTCTACGATGTAAGTGCATCTTTGAATGCATCCTTGAGTGTTAATCACATTAATGTGCTTAATCGTGCCAAATGCCCTCTGTGCTTTACCAAAATTTTCTTATAAAACTTTAAACAATAAATATCTGAAGTGACTTACCTGCTTTATTACCTCTACAGATAGCAAAGAAAAGGCCAGAAAATGTGTTTGTGGCAACGCCAACAGATACAAACGATATGTAAACCATGACGAGCTGTTGGGGGTTTTGTGCGAGAAATGTGGCAAGGAATGGTTGCATGAGCGGTATTTTGAAAAGAGTTCAAAGGTTGATGGAAATGGCCTTCTGTATGAAGAAAATATGTTCTACTTCCACAATGCCCACCCACCCACAGAAAGAAATACAGAACAGCTCATATTGAAATCATTAAAAGAAGGGAATCACCTAATTCTTAATGACTGTGAGGAAACTCGGTCGGGTCGCCATGAAGCCATCGTTGAAACCATTAACTCTGAGTCCTCCTTGTCGGTCGTTTCCTTCCGCCGAAGCGGTCCAAGTGAAGTTACGATTAGCCGTGCTAAGCGTGACGCTTCTGAGCTAAAGAATGCAAAGGTTGTGACGTACCACAGTTGTAATTCCATAGAATTAGTGAAAGCTAGAGCATTGGCTTGGTGCGATGGTTGTCCGCAGGTAGCAAACTTATTTGAATTTCAGTGCCTTGCCAGATACTGTAAGTGTGGTTCCGATGAATCTTTCCAAACCTGGTGGTTAGTCGGCGTGCCATTTACAAACACCCTTAGCCGATTGGTAGATCATGAATCGTGGACTGTCTGTGAAGGTCCAAATTCAGAAAGCTCTGTCAGCGAATTACGTGAAGTGAAAGCAGTGGGTGCCCTAATAGAAATAAATGGTACCAGCATTATTCTTGATCTAAGCAATGGGAGGAACGGTTTTGATCTATCCAAAAATCGTGTCGACGACGATTTCTGTGAAAAGCTTCTGGTTGGTCTTAGAGAAAACGGAGAACTCGATGTGTTGAAAACAGAAAACAACAGCCTGAGGGAATACGTAATAAAGATCTTTAAGGATTCCGAGGTTCAAGTTACTTTCTCTGTTCAGTGTATCAAAGACGGCCACAAATTTCATGTTGCCAAGGGGACGTTCAAACATAACTCAGCTGGATCTTCGTTTGGTAACTTGATTCAGAAGTATGTCAAGAGGGAAGACAAAACGGTGAAGCTGAATGAACTCCAGAGCGGAGATCACGTGGTGTTAACCGGATCCTTTTTACATCCAAGATGTCATGCCATAGTCATATCCGTGGATTCAGATGCAAATCAGTTGAGACTAATCCGCAGTACATACGAGAAGGGTGTGGTCGAAGAGTGGATCGAAGCACCGCCCCAGGTGTTACGTGTGGGAGGCGACAAATCCATCGGCCCGGATTTCTTGATACAGACCGCAAGATCCAAAATTGGCGGGCAAAATGATTACAATATAGTGACGAATAATTGTAAACATTTTGTTCAATGGTGCAAAGAGCAGAAACCAATGAAATAATTCTGATGTTTGTCTGGAGAGTAGGGTAGTTATTTCTACCCTAGTTTCAGCTGTAAGGCTTAAAGCACCTCTTACATCATGTAGTAGTAATTACATACAATATGGATACCCATCCGACTATTGGGATTTACGTAGCAACGTTGCCAATTGAATTTGTAATATTGTTTTTTTGGGGGGGGGGCAGGGGTTTTGCCCGAAGTTCGATGTTTAGGCCTAATTTTATTGTTCTTTGTTTCATTTGGGTTGACTTCAGTCTCCATTATCAATAGAGTCATAGACTGTATCATTAGATCGTAGCAAATGCAACACATTATGCAGCCAGTTTTTTAAATTGCTAAAACTGTCATTGATTTTAGTTTGATAGTTAAATGAAATATGAAACTTTATATAGTTGCATAAGCGAACGTTTTAGGTACATACTCTGATCTCTTTTTTCTTTAGAAACGAAAAAAAAAAATGAATGCAATCTATGTTGTGCTAAGGGTTAAGACCAAAGTCACAGTTGAATTTAAAGGGTCTGAAAACGTCTAATGCTGGTAATCTGACCTAGTTTCGAATGAGGTGTAACAGAAGTGTTAGAAACCCCCATCGATCCCAGAAAATACACACACAGCTTGCTACTGTCGGTAATTAGACACTAGTGTAGAGTCAGCTCATACAGCTGCTGTCAATACCCACAGCACAGTGTAAAAATGATACAGTGATGGACATCTCAGGTCCAGCTAAAGATAACAATTAAGATATCACGTTTCATTACTGTCTGCATTTTGTAGCGACACGAACAAAACGTCACTTGCAAGCAACAGAAAGTTAAGATGGCCGCACACGGTTTGAGGCGAGTCTTCAATGCCTTTAAGAGTGTAGCTAATTTGCATGTCTCAATCCTACTGTATATAATTTTGTGATTGTGATTAATAAAAGGTGAATTTTCATTTGTTTAGCCTTTGTTTCCTCAAAGCTCAGTTGATAAGCTCAAAGCTCAGTTGATGGGTGTAAAGTGTAGTTAATACAGGGAATTGCCATACTATGCAAGTTTTGCATGGATCAGTACAGCTTCCATCAAATGGGTTTTAACATGTGGTACGTACCCATCATAGTATCATACGCTTTGTTCTAAGTCAGTCCATTAAATACTGTACTGATACTCAAGTAGCTTGTTTTGCAGTTGTACTCTTGGTTTCATACTCAATCTTACTCAGAGGAAACAGAACTTGTGTACTCATACCGGTTCTGAGTGGTACTCTTACTCTGGACATTGCCCCCCCCCCCCTCCCCTCCCCAATCTTGGTAAAATTGACGATAGTTGGAAAATTTGAGTGCGACAGTCGGAATTTCCGACTGGGTTGACCCTGTTCGCTAGCTTCAAGTAAATTCAGAATATACATCTCTATGGTATATGCTCAATGCTAATCTACGGAAGCTTAAAAGTGCCATCAATATAAGAAAAACTGTCCATAAGGTGACATTTTCAGTAAATAGATAACAGGGTTAGATAACAAGATGAAATCAAAAATCAGAAAATTGTTGGATTGCTCAGTTGCTTTAACTGAGCAATTGAACAATTTTCTGAAAAATGTTTAATTGACAACTTATCATATCTCGTCAATTGG
>KN886048.1:48904-61726 GCA_000934455.1 Apostichopus parvimensis
TCTGCTTAATAGCAAAAACCCTACAATTTATGAAAGGTAAAGTAAACAATGTATTATCATGATCAAAAAGCCCTGTGTGTGTGAGTTGTGGGAGTATTCTGCAATTGCTCCAAATTAACTCATAAAGTTTCGGGTACACTTGATGAAAATTGCAGTCGCCAACAAAGTAATTTATCAGGATTAAGCATTCTCATGGTAATAAAGGGTTTGCATAGATTTGTAAACATTTATTTACCAAATCAAAAAATTTGCAAAATTGAAGCATGAGTTGTAAATATCTTTGAGAGTCATATAAAGTTCACCTGTTCTGTAAACTTTTAATTTCCCACAGATGGCCGAATCCCAGCAGCCTCTGCGCCCTTACGAGAAAGTAGACACCTTGAAACAGTTTCTGGACCATGATCGTCACGTTCTTAGATTCTACTGCTTCTGGAACGATACAGAGAAGATGTTTGGAGACGTACGAGAGATGATCCTCCACTACTTCTTGGCAGATGACACCATCGAGATCAAGGAATACATTAATCCAAACTCTGGTAGAGATGCCGCTCCCATGTTCCTAAGAAGAGCCCGACTACCAAAGACTTCACCTGAACCTCTCAAACAACCAGGAGAAATTACAGGCCGTACTGTACTGAATGTATTTGGTCCGATGGGACATGGTGGACGCTACATTTTGGACAGCCTTAAGGTATATATTCCAGATGTCATAATGTTCAATCATGTTGCTAACAGCTGCAGATTATGTTATTAATGCAGAGACATTTCTTGCCCTGTATTTTGTGGACTATAATGGTTACTTGTCTTCAAATTTTGTGTAGCCAGTTTGAAAGCTGTAAATGTTTTCTCTTATGAACTACTAGGGTTTCATTGCACTTGTATAGCAAGTTCCCCAATTTTGTATAGTATTATACAATACGACACTGGATCAACTGTTACCTCACTTGAATTGTACAACGAGAAAGTTTCATCCACAGTAAAGTGACTTTATTTTTCCAGGAATTTTTTTTGCTTTTTTTTAATGGTTTTGAGTAACACAAACTTCAATAGTTGTTCATCTTGATTTTGTTCTTCTGTCAATTTAGACTGGCGCTGCTATAACTGAAAGTTATACCGACCAGGATCTCATGGTTGGTGTCACTATTAACGTCTGGGGAAGAAAACTTATCCTCGCTGATTGTGATGACTTCACCAAGAAATACTACAGTACCAAATATGGTGTTTGTAAGTCAACATACGATATTAAAAAAGTACTTAAGAAACTCACAGTCTTTTAACTTTAATAACCTGCTGTTTTACCTGCTGTTTTAAACATTATCATTATCAGCAACTCATTTGAATGCTATTTAATTCTTTGCCTTCAAGATTTAGCTCATTAATCAACAAGGCTAACTATAATTTAAATATGCAAATATTGTGGCATTAGCTTGTGAAGCATCATAATTTTCATGTCAAAACTGTCAATGATTGCTTTTAATATCCAATCATTTTAGTGCACAATGCTATAATTTTCATCAGTCTGCCAAGTTTGTTATTGGGAGCTGTCAACAGAACATGTAGTTTCCTTCCAGGAGTTAGATACTAAAAAAAAATAAAAAAGTTTTTCTCTTCTCTGCACTTTTCCATAAAAAGCATCGTTTTTTAACTAAGTGACTGAAGCAGAGAAGGTTGAACCTATTTTGCTTGAATTTATTGTTTCTATGATGTAACTAAATGTAATTTTTACAAATCTGTCAGTTAAATGCCAGTAGTAATTACTGACTGTGATTACCATTTTGTTTGTCGTGTGAAACTAGTTGTCTAAAATATAAGTAGATGAGCAGTGCACTGATTTGTGTGTTCAAATGTCATTAGTATTGCACCCAAATATGCTAGATGTCAGGACAATAGTCACCCATGCTCAAATTTCAACAAATATTTTACAGCTAATATAAAACTAGTTATTCACATTGAGACCTTATATTGTCTACTTTAAACACTACTCGATCTCTGAGAATTATTTTGGGGGCTCAAAGCATCCAGAAAGCTACTTTTGGAAAAACTTGAAAGTTTTTAATGAAAGTTTTTTTGTTGAAAGTTTAAAGTTTTTTTGAAAGTTTTTCAAACTTAATAGTCTCATTATTTCAAACAAACATTTCAACAAACATTTTACAGCTAATCTAAAGCTAGTTATCCACATTGAGACCTTATATTGTCTACTTTAAACACTACTCAATCTCTGAGAATAATTTGGGGGCTCAAAGCATCCAGAAAGCTACTTTTGGAAAAACTTGAAAGTTTTTAATGAAAGTTTTTTTGTTGAAAGTTTAAAGTGTTTTTGAAAGTTTTTCAAACTTAATAGTCTCATTATAAAGGCAATCAAAAAGCTGTGATTATTATCAGATAATAATCATTGTTTGGAATAAGCGGCTCACCCTAACTTCTCCTCTCACCCTCCCTTGTTATCAGTGCCCACTGATCCACTGAAAATCATCTGTCTGGTAGAAATATTCATACTCTGTGTAAAAAAAGCTTGCATAATTGTGATCCATGTAAAGTATACATGAGAAAAGGAATTTTTAGAATGAGTATTAAACCATTGGTAGACCGTGTAAATCAAAACTATGAGTTGGTATATAAAGTTATACTTGGTATCATTTCCACAGCGGACTTCAAAGCTGTACCGTACAAGGCTGACCCACCCAGAGCCGGAAAACTCGAGTGGCCGCCGTACACTGGATTCGGTTCCGAGGAAGACTCCCTGTGCTCATGTATGGGACTTCTCCCTAAGCCACCTAGGAGGGATTTCATCAAATTTATGGAGAAAGACAGGTCAGTATAGATTTGTTAAAAAAAGTAATTATCATCAGGGGTTATTGAAGGTTTTACCAAAAACTCTAAATGCATTTTCTTTTCTTTTTTCTTGATATTTTGTTTATTTCTGTTGTTAATTCTCGAAATACAATTAAGTTTAAACTATAGATTCCAGTTTTATCAACAATTTATCTGGTATGGCATTGTAAAATTGACAAATTTCTATACAACAGCAATGGTGTACATCACTGTTTTTTTTGTGTGAACAGGTAACATAATATTTTATCAGGAGACAAACATTGACAGCCTTCAAAATTGCTACAGAAATATTTAAGTACTAAACTATTCCCTGATACAGAGTTACTTAGTTACATAGCCACAGTTACACACAGTTACACAGAGTTGAAGCATTATATGGTGCTTGACATAATGTTCAAAGCAACAAGTAGAAATTCTGTTTTCATGACATTGGAAGCTTATATAGTTACAGGATGCAAACATTGATAATATCAATAACTGTTAAAAGCCAGGTTAGCCCGCTAGAAATTGCAATCTCACCTGGTAAGCCAGCCATATGAAATTATTCTAGGAAGTTTTGACCCCGTTTTGAAGATATTAAGGTAAAAGGAAAATCATTCGATAGCTAAAAGTATATTGCACTCCTGTACAATCAAGGTGCCCCACAGTAATGAACACTGTGAGCAAACATGATCATTACATCATGGTTGTACATCTGCTCATGTGTAAAATTACAATTAATATTGGTGCCCTACCCACCCCCCCTACCCGCACATATCAGCCCTTCCATGTTCTATCTCCTCTTATTGCACCAGCTCTGCTTTTTGGTATACATTATTTGCATTTCTGTTTAGAAACTTAAGCTTCTTTTCTGTTTTTTTCCAATTTTAAATCTGTCCATTTTTTGTAACAATTAAGTTTGCAATCTTTCTGAGTCTGTTTTTCTGTTTCATGACAGTAAAAATGTGTCTTGAATCTTCAAATTAAATCCACAAGTAAGTTATTTTGAGCTATGAAAATATGATATATTTTTTTTTTCTCATGATATTGCTGTATAGGCACGGTCTCGAGAGTAACGTCCTCAGGTTCAAGGCTCGTCTTGACACAACGAAGCCAATCGACATGGACAGACGGTTTATCATTTCATACTTCCTCTCTGATGACACGGTTGCTGTGTTTGAGCCTCCCGTTCGTAACTCAGGTATGTGAGGTTAAAGCAGGCGCTATATGCTCTTGTAGAGTAATATCCATCTTCAAGCAGATAACTATTAAAAACACGAAATGTTAATATTTTCTTGCATTACTGCATCGACAGATTCGTAACAAAAAAAGTTAATTTTCAAACTAAAATCAACACTCAGTATAGGAACATTTTGTTTTAGCTCACTTTCAGACATGTACCGGGCTGAAGGCAGAATTGTTTTGACATGAGCTAAAGTTTAAAGGAGACACAAACCCTACCATCAGAATTGATGATCTTTGCAATAGTGATGACTGTCATGAAACAAACATTACCAAAACAGTTCAGAACAATCTTATACCATTAGCAGAAATCACAGCTTTAATTTATTCCTTCACACACACTAGGCTGAAGACTTGATCAAGTCTAAATATGATGTCATCAAGCCACATACACTTCATTTATTGTATGTTTTTACTTTTATTGCAATGTTTACTTTCTGTAATGTAATGCTAAATATATAAAATAATGTAATTCCTGACATAACCTAATGTCGGCAGTGGTTTCAGTATCAACATCGTTTATACTATGGCGCTTTTGACAACTATTTTGTTTATAATTAGCGCATTATAAATCTTAGTTATTATTATTATGATTATTATTGTTTACATTTTCCTTGGAAATATGAAAGTAAAACAATGAGAAAGTGAAAGGCTTTGGACACTAGTGGCAGCTATGACATCACTGATCTACAAATGATAGCTCCCAGACACAAACTTTAATCTAGGAGATCACCCAATATATTCATATAGTTAATCATTAAGTCATTACTGCTGTGATAGTTAGAATGTTTTATGGTCAGTTTTATTCATTAGATATATTTGAGATGGTCAGAAAGTTAATAATTAAATTTAAATTATTGACAGTTTGTTAGGATACGCTTAAGTGTTGTATGTATGCTTGGGCATGGGATGCGGTGGGGCAGGGTAAAGACCAGGCACATACCTGTTTTAATTCAATTGCTTTACCACATAGATTTGTCAATCCATACACTTTGAAGTTAGACCAAACAATGAACCCTTTGAATGTTGACTTTTGTTGTAACTAGTTAAAGTCCTTATAGGTTTGTTTCAACTGACATTTAAACCATTAGACTGTGATCATATCTTTGCATTGAAAACTTGATCGGGCCATGATTTGTAGCACATGTTTATGAACTTTGGCATGATTTTTACTGGTTTTATCTTGCTTGTCTACAGGCATCATTGGTGGAAAGTTCTTAGAGCGAGAGAGAATCCAGAAACCAGACCAACCTCGCTTTGGCACAGAACTCTCGGAATATTTTACTGCCAGAGACCTGTACGTCGGGAGTAGATTGAACTTCCATGGCCACTATTTCATTCTGATAGATGCTGATGAATATGCATTCCTCTACATGGAGAAACAAGCCCTCGGAGTAAGAGTTGTGAAACTAGATATGTTGGCATGTGGTCTGTTGTATGTATGGCCACTTCTTCATTCTGATAGATGCTGATGAATATGCATTCCTCTACATGGAGAAACAAGCCCTGGGAGTAAGAGTTGTCAAACTAGATATGTTGGCATGTGATATGTTGTATGTACAGTCTATTGAGTAAAGCACAAACATGTCCAAGGTTCACTTTCACATCCGATATCCTGCTGAATACCAGATTGGAAAATCCTCAAATCCGGTCGGAATTCCACCCAGAATTGAAATCCTGTGCACTTCTAGTTGGGGCTATGGAGACAGAAACACAACTACCCCTCCAATTTTTTTTAATGCAAAAATTAATAAAAAAGTTAGTGACAAGTATTTATCCTCTTCGACAGGCTCCAAGCGGGTTGTTGCCAAGAAACCCCTACCGCCTCCCCCCTTCCAGTCCCTGGAAATCCCACAAAGGATGAAAAAATGATAACTAATAATCCAATATGGAAGATGCTGACCAGATTCAGTTTTTAAAAACACCCTATGTTCCCCATCCCCCATTACCTCTACAGGAATAGAACTTGGCTCTTATTTTTATGGAACATATTTCTTTGCAAATGAATATGCATTGATGTGATTTGCTGTAAATTCGGTGTCTGTAATTTTTACAGAATATTTCAATCGCAGTTGTGCTCTTGTACCGAAAATTAATTTGGATGTTATTTGATGCTTCTCTTTATAGTTTCCGATGGCCAACATCGATGAAATTACAAGAAAGCTTGCAGCTATAGCAGTTCAACAGAAAGATGTGATTAAAGAATTCTTTAGGAGGAATGATCCCCAGTCTACTGGCTTGATAGATTATGATCAGTTCAGGTATATATGTTTATATTATATTAAAGTTAAACAAACTATAAATATTGAACAAGTAAAATACTAGTGGTGGTACCAAATTATGATCAATTTTACTCAAAATTTACAGATATTTGTACACAGAAATAGTTCACAATGTGATGTAAATGTTTTAATATAAAAAAATGATTTTATGCCATGAAAGTAAAACTTGTGTATATTGTAAAGGGTCCAATTCTTTTTTTGTGCAGTTTTGCTCAACTTTTGCATAACCATATTATTAGCAAATGTAATTATTAAGGTTGTGTGAGAATGTTTAGACACACCATGGATCTCTGGATAATTTAACGTAATTGAAGTTGTACCACTTGAGATTCATGTGGGTCAAGTCTGCTCATGAAGTCTCCTGTTTTCTTCCTGCCATGGGAGGGGGGTTAAGTGTCCTCAGTTTCCTTTATGATCAATAGCAAGAAAAAACCATGTGTAGACAAGATGAAATTCTTTCAAGGTGTGCAATGCATGAACCCTTTTGACACTGCTATTTATTATTCAACAAGTAACAGCTGAAAGATCAGGGCAGTTTCCTATGCACAGTGGTATGGAAGGTATATTTCATCATGTCAGAATTTTGACTGGTTGAACTTTATTTGTATTTTTATATTTCCATGTCCCTGATTAACAACTGTAGGATACTGTCAAGCAGAGTGGTATTTTCATTTCTCATCTGGTTTCATTCCCCCTTCCCAGGAACCTACTGTTCCAGCTCGGTGGAAGCGGGTTGTCTGAACATGAAATCATGACCCTGGCAAGGTATTACAGTAACACGCAGGATAACAAGCTGGATCTACAGACGTTAGTCACCATCACCCAAGATCATCTGAAGAAATCAAACTTTGAAAACTTCACAAATTTGGCCGATGGTCTGGCTCATCGAGATACGGATAACTCTGGCTTCTTAGACGTGGAGCACGTCCGCAGCACTTGCAATGCGTTTAGAGTACCTCTGCCATCAGACTTACTCAGAGCCCTGTTAGACAAGTGAGTAATTGGTGCCACAAAAATGCTGCTGTTTAGAGGAAATATAAAAGGAGTTTCAGAAAGATATGCCAAAGCATTGCCAGGCATATTTAGACTTAACCTCTGAATCGTTTTTTTGCCCTTTGCAAATTATTTGGCAAATATGATCGCTATAGTTTGCAACGTTTGTTGGAATATGCTAAACTGGCAGTGTCTGTTGTAGTATGCATTTAGTCCTGGATTGTTGTATGTACCTGTCATTGACTACCTAGAGTATCAAATTTAATCTGCTCTGTGCATAGAATTTGAATGAAGTTTTGTGGAGCCATATTCAACTTTTATAGGAAAGTTTAAGTTATCTGAAAATATAACCTGTTACTGTAATCTACAACAAGATTGCACTCTATAAATAATGTTCATAGCTTTAAGTTAACTTGCAGCTATTGTTGAGTTCTTCCAACTATGGCCAGATCCTATTAGATGTCCCCCATGGGAAATGTATATGCAGCACAAGGTAGTGCCTTGGGAGAGACTGTTGAATTGCACACTTGTGTATGTGTGTGGGTATGATAAGTTGCCAGTGACCATGCAGGGGTTAACTGTTGTATAGTCCTGTGAGAAGGCCTGGTATTGTCGTGATACCAAGATTCTTCAGCGTGAAGCTAGTATCACTATATTAAGCCTAATCTTCAAAAGGGTTGCAAACAAAAGCAAAACTATACTTTGTTATATTAAATATTTGTTGACCATTCAATGTTCTGTATTGGGCTAAATGATTGTAAGTTTTGTAATTGGAGGTATCTAACTTATTATAGCCATGCAGACGTCTCACTCAGTTATGTTGAAGGGTATGAAGTTATATGGAACTGTCACACCGCTTGGTGATAGTGACACAAAGTTCCCATCCAATAGTAAGTTCAGCTTTAAGTTAAATCTTTAAAGTATCTGATAATTATTTTGAACCATTCTTTTTCATACTCTGTGCCACTATCTATCTATCTGCAGAATGGAGAAGAATGAAGAAGGATGCATAAATTACAATCAGTTTGTTGCCTTCCTTAATTGGAGAGACCATCCCACAAACCAATCCATCCAGGCACCAATCAAATTTGACAGAGATTGGACAAACCGGCAAGATTCCGCCAACGTGACATCCATCAATTACACGTCCCTCCTACAAGCCGTCCTTAGCAGGAATTAATGCAACAAAATAATACCAAGGAGAACTTTTCAGAATACAAAAATCTTTGTAAACAAACTTGACAATAATAAAGTATGAACATTTGGCATATTTGAGCTATTTCACAATATTCAAACAAATAAGATAAACTCTGAAAACAAAACTGTAAATATATATGTGTAAAAGTTCATATGTTTCTTTCATCATGGCATTTGAATGACTGTTTAATAGTATGCCCTGGCACACAATTATACCAATTAAAAATATTCAACATTTTAAGGACTTTATTTACTGAAGTTTGCTTTTCAACGGAATGTAAGGAAGTATTCTGCAAGTGATATAACTGAATGGTCCATTTCGGCATAAAATTGTCATGTTACAGTAGGATCAATTACTGATTGTCGTAGAAGAATCTGAATCTGAACATTGTCGCACCAATGAAACTCTCCGGAGTTTTATCAGAGAGTGCTGTCATGTGGGTCCTGATGTTGCTTGATCTGTACTTTTTGAATAAATGTAACACGATCGTGTGAAAGTCCTCAGAAGCATGCAAACACGCCGGATGAGCTTGCATACAGACACACTGAACGATTGACAAACACACTGAGTGATTGACTAGTTAAGGTTCAACCAGCATAGTAAGGCTGAACAAAAACAGTGATTTTAATCTGATTGAGACAATCACTTTGACTTGAAACTTCAAAAATATGTCTCAAAAAGATGTCTTCTTGTAATATTTATGAATGGAATTGTACATACTATTAGTGATTACCTCACTGTATTGTTATGATATGCAGTCAGAGCATAAAGCTTGTCTAGCTTTGCGGACCTAGATTTAAGAAAACAGCTTGTCTAGCTTTGCGGACCTAGATATGACAGCACCCTGTCTAAATGTTTTGAGTGTGGCTGGACAGCTCTATTGTATTTTGAATAACAATATCATGCAAATGGCTCTCTCTACCATGAGTCACCAATTACTTTAATTCACATAGGTGAAGATACTAGAACTCACAAAAGTCTCCTAAACACTGTGTATTAGAAACCAAACATATTCAAGGAACGCTGCACTACTCTACTACAACTACTACTGTAAGCAAACTTTGATGTGATATCGAAATAATCTATTCTTCTCAACGATTTATTCATTTTAACATGAGAAACCGATCTTGGAAGAGCCACTCATTATACAGTTCATTATTCATTTCTGAAGCTGTACGGATCTCCTATTGACAGTCATAACAAAAAATCTAAACATACATGACCAATAACATCATTATGTAAAATCAAAATTATTTGCAAGCATTGTTGAACTTTCCAAGTTGTATCCAGTAAAATTTATTTATTTTTCCTTCAGTTTTGACTCTGCTAAGATGAAAACTTTAGATCCTCATCCCAATATTATGTATTGTTTTGGGTTTTTTTTGCAATTTTACTTAATTTATTTTGCTAGAGCCTCCTCCCCCCCACCCCCCCCCCCAATTTTTGAAGGTTGTTGAGGAATAGCTCAGTCTAGATTATTGATCTCTTTACTGGTCGATCATCACTCAAGACACTTCAAAGGTTAAAGGAATAAAAGAAAACAGTCTCCTCCTTCAAGGTTATAAAAACATCTGATATGAAACAAAATTTCTCTTTTCATTTCTTCATTTTTTTTTTTTTTACTATTAATGTACCTAAAAGATAATTAAAATAAAAGACAAATATTATTCTACGATTTGTCTTCCACCTTCACCTTGATGTACAGTTTCTTTTGCTAGTCAATAGATTGAGTTTGAAATATGTTATCAGTATGTTATGTTTCTTTAATCATTTCTTCTTTGTTTTTCTCCAAAAGTTTTCTTTTTCCCCATTCGTTTAACTCTCCTTTCATCAATTATGCTGTTTTCCGTACATCCCTGTTTTGTTTCTTTCGCATGTTGGAATTGCAGTCTATTTATTCTTCAAACGTTTTCTGTGTCCCCTGGGTATCCATTGTGGTTCTGTATGAGGTGAAATGAAAGATACAAGAAAGACAAATAAAAATAACCCTGAAATTCAATGAACCTTTTACTCCCAAATGGTAAATAATCCTCAAAAGAAACTCATTTGACTTTCCTTTCGTTAGCCTCGAGTCGTCAGTTACAAAATTCTGTCTACTGAATTTTAATGACCCTTTCAAAATATTTGTGTGCTCAAGAAAGAATCTTTTAAGTCTTCCTGGTGGCCTCTTTTTGTGAATATAAGATCATGGCACACAGATAGTTATCCGAAATTATTTTGAAGCTTCATTTTTGTGTTGGCTTGTTTCACTGTACTGACCAACCTCTGTAATATCTACACATAGTTAATATCTACACAATGTTTGTGTCGCAAAGGATTTTTCCACGAGTCATGAGATCTGTTCCAGTAGGCTGAAATGATGAACATAGCCAGGGAAAGGGGTAGGGGGGGTGATGATCGATGGGTCCCTGCCTAATGCCAACAATTTTGGTTGAGTGGTGGTCTCAAAAGGTTGCAGACACCTGGTTGAAGGTACCCCTCCATCTAAACTAAGTGAATTTTGTTGTTACAACTCCAATACTCCTGCACTTGGTGAGGTATTAACAGGTTTACCCTAAAACAGAAAACTTTGTCTCATAAATTTTATGTGATGTCAGCTTATTTCATTGGAAAATTTCTGTAGGACTTTATGGTACTGCTGTATGGTAGTACTATATTCATATTTGTTATATGGTATTTGTTATATGGTACTGCTGTATGGTACTACATATTCAAAGTATTCCTAGTAGTTCACCATTTTTGGTCTTATTTTGGGGGCAAATTTTGAGCCATAAAAGATAACTCGGGTGTGTTGGTTTGTACTAGATGCTTCACAGCTTCAGCAATCCCACAGGTTAAAGGTATAATAAATCTTAAATGAAAGGGAACATCACCGAAATAATACACCATTCCTCTTCGATCTTTCGGGTGGAAAAATAAGATTTAAAAAGTCAATATTGGTAATTCTGACATCAAATTTTAGTCTACTAAAAAGCTTTCCAAATGTTAACCAAATTTCTTGCCATTCAAATTAGTCGGACTACACGTGATCTAAATGTCTCAAGGAAAGGCCTTGATGGTGACAGTAAAATGTTTACTGAAGTTTTAATGCATGAATAACGACCTATCAAACATAGTTCAAGTTGGGGCAATACTGATGAAATTTAAGCCTTCGAGGAAGGTAAAATCTTATCACATGGGGTTTGAAAATCTATTAGAAAGTAGATATTTCCCTTTCTCAGTACGAAAAAATTTTGATTTCATCTTTTTCTTTTATGACTCATTTTTTTCCCTTTTTAACCTCTTGTACAATCATTGAGAGGCATTTCGCTAACTCTCCTTATCTAATTTCCACTTCAAAGAATGATCAAGATAAAAACCCCAAATACGATCATTAAAATATATGCCAGCTTTGCGAAAATTAAGCCACATTTTGTTTGCATAGATCTGAAATGTGATCCATAACACTTTTGACAAATTCATTTAGGGTGCCAAATTCTGGATACCTGAACTGATCCTTATAATTCTCCATCTGAAAGGTCTGATGGCTGATAAGCCTAAATCTAAAGGCTGTCTACATTGATCGTGCAGTCATGGTGACTAACTTTGAACAGCATGTCTGTGATATCCCGAACCATACCAGGCGCGTAGCGAGAAATTTGCCAAGGGAGGGGCGGTCGCCCCCTTAGCCCCCCCCCCCCCCCTGGCTAGGCGCCTACTCCATACCAAGTATGGGTAAAGAGTTCAAGAAGTTTAGAAGACTCAGAAATACCTTTGTAAAATATCTTTCAACGTTCTCTCATTTTCTTTTAAATCATGAAGCGACTTTTCTGTGTTTTGTTTTTCTTCTCTGAAGATGGATCTTAAAGAGGGAAGGCAAAAAAAGAAAAGTTAAACAATATTATCTACTCATAACTTTGCATAACCATGAAAAATAATGGGTCGGGCCCAATCGATTCATGTCTACCATCCTTTTTTTTTCTGGCCTCCCTTTTGTAGAGCCATCGGCTTGAACATCATAATATATATATATATATGTGTGTGTGTGTGAATACATACATATTCTATGTGTGTATACATATATATTCTATGTTCCACGTATATATATTATCTGTAGAATAAACACCTCACCTTTAATCATAACAATTTACCACCAAAACTGAGTGTAAATTTCTACGTAGCAATAGTACAAAAATCTGTTCCAGGAAATATAACATACAATTATGACTTTACTGGAGGAATTGGGAACAATAACTGATTTGATGTTTGCAAAATTGGGTCATAAACTGTTGCTCAATAAAAGATTGAAAACATTTT
>KN886048.1:63923-74287 GCA_000934455.1 Apostichopus parvimensis
AAAATCTTTATGGAGGTAATGCATGAATAACACAGGGAATACAAACTTCAATGTTGACATTTTATGTAGCAATCTCGAGGTTTAGATCCATGTCGTAATGTAAATTATTAAGTTTTGTCTACATGTAAGAATCTGCTATTACATCTTTAACAATATCTGTAACTTTACCATGGGATGCTGCAGGTAACTAAGTTCCCTACTACAGCTTTATGAGAACATTTGCACTGAGTAACCAACAAGATTAGGCTACCTAATCCTAATTTTTAATAGATTCATTACTTTTGAGTTGTGTCAAAGATTCAGTTATTCCCAGGAGTGAGTATAGAACAGGTACAACTGACGTGATCCTACAAGGCCACAGAGATAGTTACTAGCTGACAATCAGCAACCGGTTAATTAGCACTACGTCAGACATAGGGAATATTAGTCATGTGCCATTCCAATTACACCTGATTGTCATTGACCGTATCATCGACCTGGGACAGTCAAGGTCGACCTATTACCCCATGCAGGTGATATATGGTCTGAATATGTTTAATAGCGGTCGGTCGGATTTAATCAGTACTGTAGCACCGTGTGAAGGTTGCTATTTCCTAGAAACTAGTACAAAGTCAGTGACTTATTCATATGCACATTATGGGCCACTCTGAAACTTTTATAATCAATGCATGAACAAATTAACTGCATGAGTATACCGCAGTTAAAACCCACTGGAATTTCATCATTGTGCTGACTTTTTTAATGTTAGTCCATAGAAAATACTACATCAATCACATGGATGGCCTGTGAAGTAATTGGACATTGGAGGTTAATTTAATAACCAAATTTTAACAACAAACATTACAATTACTACATGACAGTACTTATTTGGGTTAAATGATGTAGTATGTGTGCTTGTTTTTGTCTCAAGGGATTTTAATGTAATTGGGGCGAGAGAGCAGATCCGATGATGAGGACTAATGAATATGATTGACTTTACTCGGAAATCGGAATATACTGTAGTGTGTATTCTATTAGGCATCTCACAAATAGCCCACTAATATGCATCTCACATGTAGCCCACTAATAAGCATCTCACATATAACCCACTAATATGCATCTCACATATAGCCCACTATTAAATATGCATCTCACATATAGCCCACTATTAAATATGCATCTCACATAGAGCCCACTAATATGCATCTCACATATAGCCCACTAATATGCTTCTCACATATAGCCCACTAATATGCATCTCACATAGGGCCCACTAATATGCATCTCACAAATAGCCAACTAATATGCATCTCACATATAGCCCACTTATATGCATCTCACAAATAGCCCATTAATATGCATCTCACATATTAAATAACCCACTAATATGCATCTCACAAATAGCCCACTAATATAAAGAACATATGACCACTTTATACCAGACATCTCCAATTTCTCAGGACAGTCCCCAGATTTCAAGCACTGGTCCCTGGATTAAAATTGTCACTGGATTTCATGTACCATCCACCAACTGTTCCCAAACTTGTAACCAATACCCAGAAAAATAGAATAATGTAATTTGGATAAAAAGCTTGTATCTGGAGGATGTCATACTTGTGAATATGTTGACATTTTACCATCATTCTTAAAAGATAGCACTACCAAACACTGAGATGTCCTCAAATTACCACCCATCCCTTTAACACAGATAGAGTAGATATCTACTACCCCCTGATGTCAACATGGGTGGGGGGGTGGGGAAGTCAGGAACAACATCAGTGTCATGTTCCCAGATCTCCTGAAGAAATGTGGTCACCTTATATTTATTACATAGGTAGATGTGTGACTAGTGCAATTGCAAATACTACACACAATTTATCTGAATTAATGCACTATCAACAGGTAGATATCTGCTTAACAAGAATACACATCTCCTTCTGATGGGTATGTGTTATTGCACAAGTTTTTTAACTCGCAACATCTCAGCTTGCCTAACTCTTACACTGCAGTTGTCAAGTCCCAATGATCCAGAGATGTTAATTGCTTCATACATCCATGGAATATAGAGAACTAAAATTTGTATGATATAATCTTGCTAGATCAGCAAATAAGTCTCAGAAGAATTTGATGGTTATCCAAAGAAAGAATGATAAAAGAAAAAAAAAAATCGAAATTGCTATGGAGACATGTATACTCAGATGATCAATTATATTATTCAATCTAAGTAGACATTTGAGAATCGAAATTAGCTGAGTGATACCAGTTTTTACTCCCAATCAGACTCTCATTTTTCCTACCTTTAGCTTTAAACTCCTTGACTTTCTTTTCCAGCATAGATGTCTCCAATTGCAAAGATTCATCCGTCTGTGAGTGAAATTAGATTCAGTGGTAAAACTAGTCTTCAAAATGAGAGAAGTCTTGGGTGAGATAAATATAGTTTTGTGTACATTTCAAAAGTTGAAGGGGGGGGGACAAAATTCCAATATTCTCTCTGACTGTTTCTGTTAGAGGCATGAGTGTGGCTGTGCAATGTTTGAATGTGACTACCATGTGGGGGAGGGGGGGGGTTCTAGGGATGATCTGCATTCTGCGGCATAATTACACTATTAATAAGGTCTATAATGAGGTCTAAATGCAAGGATGTTCTAATACATTCCTTTTGAATTTTGACAAAATATCCTGAATGTATTTGCCTGATTGACAGTGGGGTTGGGGTGCTTTGTTTGTCAAGTTCCACGAGAATGTTCTTGTGTCCGTGAACTACACTTTATATCGTGTCCAATTTCAAATGTTGTCAGTATATGTAATTTCATACTGGAAACACCTCATAATGGTTAAAGGCTTTATTAAGGCTTTATTAAGACCCAACTTATTAATTGATCAGTTGTTCATATTTTTTACTTACATAAAAATGCCTGGCATTTCGAAACTGATTTGTTAATTCCGACAGTTGTTCTTGAAACACCTCCCTGTAAGGAAATGTTCATAATTTGATTAATAGCAAAAAATAGGGAATTTTCAATTAGGGATATTCATTATCACAATTATATGACAATGATCTGTCAATTTCAAGAATTATACGTATGAATGACAGTATAATTTTACATTAAAAACCAATATACGTATTGCATAGGCCATATGTACATATCCCATGCAACATGTTCATAAACTGCTTCATTTTGGTTTAATTCAAGTTGTTCTTTTTTTTGGGGGGGGGGTAGGGGGATAAATGCATACATGGCATAAATGAAACTAAAAGAACACTAGTCTACTTATAATATCAATGTGTTATTAAAAAATTTAAATAGGGTGAGTTTCATATTATTATTGCTGTCCACAAGCTTAACTTGCAACTTTCTATATTTTTATCTGTCTTAAATGAACAGAATATGTTCCATTTCTTTTTAAACTACCTTAAGTCAACTATTTGACCTGGAAATGATCCATCCATTACGTAGCCTCACTGACATGTATACTCAATGTAAGCTACAATCGCCATGGTAACTATATTCATTTCACACCATTTGATTTAAACTTGAATAATAATTATATTTATATGTATACCACATTATTAATTCAATTTAATGACTTGATAAATATGTTTTTTCTTGAGTTATTCATGGAAAATTTTACTGAGATGACTTCATACCAAGATCAGAAATATAATCACGTTGATTATTTAACACACTTACAAGTCTCTCTGGTCCCCATCTTTTTCATGTCCAATTGCTTGCATAAGTTCATTAATTCTGTCCTGTATTTGTTTGTTCACTGCCTGCTGACTGTTGAGAATATTTCAAAAGTTACCATTTTAATTATTTTAATCTAAACTTCAAACTTCTTGTAACAAGGTACAAGGTAACAAGGTCTACAAAAAAAAAAAAAAACCTTTTCAAGATTACACTGTAATCATTAAATACCTTTTCATTTTAAAGAACTTTGGATTTGTTCTTTCCTTAACTACAGCCGGATTTTGGAGATCAGGTTAATTTGGTAAAAGAAGTACAGATCTATAATAAATATGGTGTTGACCATGTATCTGCCCTCAGAGTTCTGAACCACAACACAAAATTTGTTTATTATATAGCTAAATTGCAGAGCCTACCATTTAAGTACATCAATTTCATTATAATTTAAAAACATCAATAATTTATCAAAACCATAGATTGGGGTTTTAGTTCAAAGCATCTTGTTAGTACAACACAAAAGAGAAAAGAATTGTCTCATTTCTGTCTTTTTTCTTTCTATAATATATTTTTTTAATAACTTTTTTGAAATACTTGAAAATGTTAACGACATAATCTGCTGAAATAACACTAAAAACACTAACCCATTTCTCACACACGAGTCCAAAAAATCCAAATTAAGTATACTTCTGGTTTGTTTCCAATAAGACGATATATAGTTCATTTTGCATCATTCAGTTTAAAACCATCCATGTCAAAAATCACTTCTAAGGATATTAATTTTTGTTTACCTGTTTATTTGTGTCTGCGATTGGCTGACTTTGTACTGTGCAACCTTGACTGTCTCTTGCATCTTAGAGTGCTTTTCACCCAGTTGGTTGAACTTTTGTGATACTTAAAAGAAAGAAATGTGATTGATCGATGAAGATATGCTGTGACATATACACTTTTTTATTGTAATGATACTCCTTGGATCAGTACAACAAAATATATCTGAAATGCAATATGGTATGTATTATGATGTATCGTTATAACTTAATTGTTGTAGGTTGATGAGTAGCTCAAATAGTAACAGGCAATTTGTTTTCTCTGACAATAGTGCTGTCAATTTGCAAGCTACCAGTGAATGCAGGCAGCCCAAGACAATATTACCTCATAATGACCCATGTATCACTGTGCAGTTCATTTCCTTGATCATGTAATTGCAATGGAAAGAGTTCCAATAACAATTTGACATATAGATTAACATTGGAGATTGGCTATTAATTACCATTTTCACATTTCTTCTCCAGGTTGAGCCGTTTTTTCTGGGCATCATATAGCATTCGTTCATTTTGTTCTTTTTCTGCAAGAAAAGAAATGAAATGAAGACAGTAATTACCTAACAGCTGCACAAGTTCACATATTTAATTGCACAGTGCCTCCACACAAGTCACTAGTCAGTAGAGTTTATCTCTAAGCTGGCAAGGGAAATATGTAACTTAGAGCTTAGCCTATTTAGATTCTTGGTCAAACATTTCCTATACACATATTTTGCAAAGGAACAAGCAAGCTGTCTCAGGACACAAATCCCTACTACAAGGCGGCTGTTGGTAACATTTTATCATATTTCCATTAGGCCTTGCTACTCAGGGACTAGGCTGTACGCAGCTTTAATCACTACAGATCTTGGCCTAAGTAACTGTAAGTACTTAGGTGAGCCAATAACACAGTTCAGCTAGGCTAGCCTATTCTAGGCCCACAGTGTGTCATTGTTACAATGTTAGGCAAGCAAGCCTGTCTTGATTGAAATACTGTCAGTCGTTCAACAAAAACCAATGGCACACCTTTATGAAGATCGACAATACTGCACTGAATCACGTCAACTTTGAACTCATCATCTGCCATTGTTTCCATGTTGTTGTGTATTGTTTCTCTTCTAGGTACGGTTTCACTGTAAATTGAGTAGACAGTGCCGTCACTATGCCTGGAACTGGGAGACTGCACAGCAGGTCAAGATGACTATTAGCTCGGGATCGGAACGAAGACGACTAGAATATGCACATGAAACCGATGAAACAGACTGACGTCACGTTGACAGTCCATGGGAAGTGAGCCCTCACATATTCGGTAGGTAAAACGTTGTGTCTACAACGTACAAGGTATATAGTCTAGGTAACATCGATGCATTGACTGTCTCTATATTTATTTATTTTAACATTTAAGGATAAAATCGGTTAGCGTAAAGCTTATAAAGACAATTACGCGAATAAAAAGAGGGAAACGATATGATGAAGGGCATAAGAACTATATATATTTGAATTTGGAAATCCTTGTTTTTTTTTTCGTGTGTATTTATTTATATAAGGGGGACACAATCATGTAGTAGAAGATACCAAGGGTTCTGGCATCCAAGTTGAAACTGTGAGTTTTATAATAAGGAGATTGATAATTATATTTTAATGATCTTGTGAATTACATGGTTTTGAAATAGAAAAGTCTACATTGAAAGCAGGAGAATAAATAAAAAAGAGGTCTTATCTTACACTACATGAATCTCAAATGTAATGCACAGATGTTTATGTCTTAACATCACTCTGGTACAACTGTCAGGTAAAATATCCTTTGAGTCCCAATGGACAGCTAAATATACTTTCTAAAGAGACCACAGACATTAATCAAATAATGTATAATTACCGTCGAAAAGTCATGATAAACAGCAAGGGAGAACTGGCGGTCATCTGCAGTCAATCAAACTTTGAAGCCTCCATTATAAATCCGAGTAAGGTATTGTCGTTATTACTATATAGACCGTTGCATATAAAGATACTTCTTGCTTACAATTTTCAATCAAAGATTGAGAAGGAGGAGTAACACGGTTGTCTTCAGTGATACCCACGTTTACCGATTTAGGCTAAATGTGAAACTAAAAAGTCGTCTCGGGTGACTCATCTATCATTTATAAACACTTTCTTGTTTACTTTTTCTTTGCCTGCTATTATATATCTATGAAGATGAGTGAGATGTCAAAGTCCAATAATAGCAAAATGTAATTTATACCACACATAGCTGAATACACGAACTATGACCAGATGACGTCATACTAGAACGCAGACAACAATCTATTGTATTGCTACCCGTTGTATGCCTATATACATACACACATTACTCGTTGCCATACATAGAAGTGACTTTCATTTGACTGTATATTCGTTACGTTTTATTGATTTATGTTTTATTTTGGACACAAGTCGCTACTATATTTTGTCAGAATATTCTGCTCGATTTATTTTTACTCCTTGATCTGAACCAGCTTGGTTAGGACATTTTGGCGCAGAACTCCGATTGTTATACTGTGGACAACAATTAACAAGGAAGTTCCACGGTATAAGTATAGGTACTGTGTGTAGGCCTATACTTCCATGATCCAATCACGTCACGACAGAGGCATCTATTGTTTTACATGGTAAGTCAGATGATTACATTACCATCAGACCTGCCTAATCATAACTGTATCAGGTTTATATGTAGCCTTATAGCTATCGGGTTACAATGTAGATATTGACTTCATGCATGTGATACCACAAGTTGATATGTTGTAAAAGTTGAATTTTTGGCTTTAATTGATGGGCAACAATAAAACTTACCTAAAACATTTTCAACAAAAGTATTCTTCTGTGCACTTCGTACCACTGCAGGTTCCATGCATTTAATGATTTTTTTTCTTTCAACAATATGTCATTTTTTTAAATAACATTTTTGTAGTTAATTTTTCAACAAAAGAGGCATTTAATATCATTAAGGCGTTTCTCATTTTAAACATTGGACAGGGTACCTTGTCACTTACAAGATCAGGGTACAGTTTGGCGTGTTCGAATAGAGGCTATCCGACCAATATAAACACACAATACAAGAAATTCAACACTACATCCAAGTATTTGAAAGCTTAATGATACATTTAATTCTTCAAAATTACACAAAGTTTCGTCTTTAATTAATAAATAATTGAATGTAATTCTAAATTATCAATATCTTTGATTCCCCCCCCCCCCCAAATAGCGGGAATTTGTTTTTATGAAGAAGAAAAAACGACACCGTCTTTTTAGTATTTTCGGGACAATATATATAGGAAAGCAGTCAATGGGATTTGTTACATTCTTTTCCATTTTTCTCCCTCAGATCACAACTGATGTAATTATAGGAAAATGGCGGCAAGTAACGATGTGAAAGACCAAGACAATACTGCACTAGCATCTGAATCCCTCCTTCGGGTTTGATAATTTATTACTCGTTTCCTTATTATTTTCTTTATCGCTCATTTCTCATCTTCTTTAGTCTATTGCTTCACCCAAATATATGACTTGTAGAATGTGTTCCGTTGAGAACCGTAGAGCATGGACACGTAACTTACTGTAAGTATGAAACACTCTTGATACAACAGAACTTACAAGAGTGAACGTAGCATGGTGAGGGATTAGTTTCTCGATACCAAAGTACCGTCAGATTAATTTTCCTTCCCCTCCACACCTCTCTGCATATGTATATAGTCCTATATAATGGGTGTGTTAGTATGTATGCGTGTGCTCTTGTTCTGTATTCTGACTGAGGAATTCCAGGTCCTCAGACGTCATTTCAAAAGAATCACCACGTCCCCAGAAGAATTCTATTGTTATGGGGTATTGTTAAGGTTTGTGTACATGGATTTGAACAATGGAAAACACAATGGGGTCCTCGGTCTGAATGTAAAACACACCTATATGTGTGTGTTTGAAATGTGTTTCATGCCAATTATTTCAATGAATATTCAGAATTTGGCCGGAAAGCTTGTGGAGTGGCGATTCCTTGGAAGACAACTAGGACTGACTGAAGGAGAGCTTAATGACATTGAACGAGACAACAGAGAGAGCAAAGAAATCAAATATCAGACACTGCTACAATGGAAGCGGCAATCTGTGCAACCACCAACCATTGGCTGTTTAGCCAAAGCTCTGAAGGAGGTTGGCAGAGCAGATTTAGCAGAATTTGTCATGCAAGGTGACCTACATCATTCTTTTCATATATATATATATATATATATATATATTTGAAGAAAATTGCAGACGTTTACAAGTGATTTAAAGATATCTTTAATGAATATATATAGAGATACCGTGAATTGATATATCGTAAATGCATAATGTATATTTTATTGATATCTCTCATTCGAACTTTACAGATAATTCTAATTCGACATAAAGGTATACCTCGTTATAGTAAAATTAGAAGGAATCTTCTACATTAAATTTGATTGATATTTGCATGTATAAATAATTAGATATATCTTTGTTATCCGATTACAGAAGTCGAATAAATGCGGCGTTTGAATTTGGTGTGTAACGATTTCAATTACACATTATAATTGGAAACTTTTAATTCTCTTCCTTGTATTGTTCTTTCAGAGAGCAAAAAAAGCGATCCCCCAGGTAAACATTCGTAAATATGATTTTTGATTCAAGCTATAGACTGATGTCACACTCTTCGTTTGATATATTCATTGCAATACATCCATCTGTATTTGTATATACTATTATTTATATGCAAATTTTGGAAAAAACATAATTTGTTTGAAGTATAATTTTTTAAACGTTCAGCATAAATTTCATCCGTTATTTCCAATACAAAATGATAGAAATTTATGAAACTTACTCGAACCTGCCGCGAGTGGTGGGTATACATTTAGTTAACCATGCACCATACACAATTTACATGTATCAAGGGTGGGGAAGGGGTAATCCCTCCAAAAGCGCTATACCGTATACATTTTACAGGTATGTGCATTACTGTATGGGGGTTATCAATCTAAATGAAAATCAGGGCACCCCCCCCCCCCCCCCAACGTATTATTTATAATTTATTATATACCGTGTATTTGCGGTACAACCTAAACAATAGAAATTCTTCAACATTGATTCAAAAGTTGCAAAATGTAGCCCCGTTTTGCATCTAAGCAACCTCCATTTTGGAACCAAAACTTCTCAAAGGGGGCGCTAGGGACACGATCAAGCTCAAAGCCGTTAAGGCCAGCATACATATTCTGCAAGATTGTGAGCAGGTTTTTTTTTCTCGGGTCAGATTTAAATCTTTGGCGGTCGCCTGATGCATATAGGTGTTACCAAATTGTTTATATTTATGAATTGATTATACTATTGCTATACAGAATGAACATATATGTAAAGACCCTATTAACTTATTACGTCTACAATTTTTCAATTTCAAAGTGATAATAAAATTTCCTTCTTTTTCCTCTCTCTCTCGAATATTACGTTAGGTTATTCCCCGTAAAATCACACTGGCTATGAAACGTAGCCATGCCAGTATCATTGTGTACATGGATTTGAACAATTGGAAAAACAATGGGGTCCTCGGTCTGAATGTAAAACACACCTATTTGTGTGTGTTTGAAATGTGTTTCATGCCAATTATTTCAATGAATTTTCAGGATTTGGCAGGACAGATTGTAGAGTGGAGATTCCTTGGAAGAAAACTAGGACTGACTGAAGGAAAGCTTGATGACATTGAACGAGACAACAGAGAGAGCAAAGAAATCAAATATAAGACCCTGCTACAATGGAAGCGGCAATCTGTGCAACCACCAACCGTTGGCTGTTTAGCCAAAGCTCTGAAGGAGGTTGACAGAGCAGATTTAGCAGGATTTGTTATGCAAGGTGATTTACATTCTAT